>PVKA01019239.1:11110-42509 GCA_004027165.1 Ctenomys sociabilis
CCTTATTGGCCAGGTGGCTACTTGATGGGGGGGGGGGAACGAAGCGGGAAGAGAGAGTGGCACCAATGCCAGGCCGGCTGTGCTTTACAGGCTTGTAGGTGATGGAGAACTTGCCCAGGTAATTGCCAACCATCTCAGGCTTAATCTCCACCTGGTTGAAAGTCTTGCAATTGTAGACACCCACCATGTTGCCTACCATCTCAGGCAGGATGATCATGTCAGAAAGGTGTGTCACCACTGCCTAGGTCTTCTCCATGGGTGGTGCCTCTTTTTTGGCCTTGTGTAGACCCTTCAGTAGCAAATGCTCTTTCTGCCAAAGTCCATGGTTCAGCCACTTGCTCTGCTGAGCATTATAGAGCTGCATCAGCTGTTCATAGGACATGCCCAGCAGCTGGTTGAGGTCCACACCGTGGTAGGCAAACTTGTAGAAGGCTTGCTTCTTCTTTTGCTCCACTTCCACCATCTTGCCAGGTTTTCTGAAAAGACTCTCCTCTTCTCTTCACCTCTCCAAACAGATATTTTAGAGGGCATGGTTGTTACATCCTCACTGAGTTTGGTCTCCTTGAGAATGATGTCACTGATGGCTTGGGCTAAGACTTCATCCACCCAGGTGTCAAGATGAATTTCCACACTTACTGTTTAAAAATGCCACCTGCTTGCTTGCTTCTTAGGCAAATTCTGGAGTGTACTCAGTTATGTAGTTGTGCTAGGCAGTACGTAGCATGACTTATTCTGAGTCTACTCTTGTGAAAACCAAGATAGTCTATGTACAGCCTTGGCCTTTTTGTTCTGTATTTGTCTTAGCTTTCTGGTTTCCAGTGGGAATCTGGAATGGCCCAGCTGGCTTGTTAGGACTGACTTATGGGCCTTGTTCCTATAAGCTCTATCTCTAGAGCACAGTTTCCTCCTCAACCCTTCGTGGTACATTAAGCAAACTCCTCTAGTCAACACTATGGTCTATGATCAGTGTTGCCACCCTAGAACTCATGAAGGGTTTCTTTTCTCCATTAGCCTTCATCACCAACCCCACTGGGCTTGTATGGTTGCTGTTCAGAAGTTGTTCCTTTAATAGAGTGAGAAGAGAAGAAGACTGTTGATTTGCTGAAAAAACCAAGTAGCTGTTGCCACCCTGCTTTCCCTGGCCTACTGGCTCCTTCTGGTGGCAACGTTCTCTGCTGGCATCCTGCACCTCTGCTTCTGTGGCTCCCACCATCCTTGTCAGTTTTGATAGCAACCCTACAAAGCACATGGAAATATTGCTTTGATAGTAGAGTAGCAGTCAAGGGAATTGATAAGACTGCTGTAACTGTCATTAACTGTGGTAACATTTTAACTGGTACATTTGGTAGAGACACAGCAGAATCCCATGGAAACCAAACAAGCCAGTAGGGCAGAATGAAAAGGGTAGGATAAAAAATGAAGGGAAACCATGATAACAGTGAGACAGAAGTGAGATTTCAGAGATTGTAGTAAGCTCAGGTTTTCTACAGGCACTGCTTCCTATTTTAAAAATGGTGATATGGTTGTTTACTAGTATTTTCATATAGTATATCATTATATTTTTCTTCTTTTTTAAAAAAGAAAACATATTTGGTTGTTGCAGGGTCTCGCCATGCAGCTTGGACTCATGGCGATCCTCCTGCTTTCAGCCTCCCCATCATTGGGATTACAGGCATGCATCACTATGCCCCGATGCTGGCCAGTTTAGCCTGCCCTAGGGGCGGAGCTGGTGGGCAGGTGGTGCTGGGGATCAAACTGCCGTCCCAGAGCTTGCCTAGGTTTGCCTAAGCAGGCCCTTTTATTCCACTGAGCTATCTCTCTGGCCCCTATATTTTTCTTTTCAAATTATATTAAATCATATTAATTGTTCAAAGTAATGAGCTTTATTGTGGATATATAATATATACATATTATACATTATATATATAATACATATATAGTGCTTGCCCATACACATGCTCCTACCATCCATCTCTTCTTTCTTCTTCTTAGTTCTCTTCCCTAGTAATCTGTCTTCTATTCTTAGTTCTTTTTTTTTTCTGCATTTTAGTTGGCACTTATGACAGAATGTATGCAATATTTATCTTTCTGTGTCAGGCTGGTTTCCATGTGTTGATTTTTTGTCACACATAATAATTCAGGATGTACAATTTTTCATACAATCCTGGGATATGATTTTACTAGTAGGGCAGAGATGTTTCTGTGTTCTTCAATATTATTTCCCACTTCTTCCTTAGTAATTTCTCAAACTTTAGCTGTAAAACTATTTCCTAGAGGGAAGACTAATTTGTAGCTCCATTTTCCATAGGATGAAATTCTACCCAATTGGAGATAAATTGAAATAATGTAAAAAATTTCCAGGAAATTAAAAAAAAGGGAAACCCTACCTTCTTCTCTCCTCTCCCTCTCTCTTTACTTCTCTCCCCTCCTCCTCTGTCCCTTTCTTCTTTTTTCCTTCCAAATGTTTTTTTTTTTTTTTTTTTTTTCTTTTGGAGACAGAGACTCATTATGCAGTTTAGGCTCACTTTGGGCCCACTTTGTAGCAAAGGCTGGCTTTGAACTCACAACAATCTGCTTGCCTCAGCCTCCTACATGTTGGGAGCAGAGGTATGTGCCATCATAGCCCATCGCTCTTCCGAATCTTTACAATAGCTGGAATACAGAAATGATGGCTAAGGACAGAGCAGCCATCTTGGTCCATGACACGAGCTTAAAAATTGAGGTCATCCTTATAAACAAATAGTTGGGCTTTAGACCCTTGACAAGGTAGGAAGCTTTACTCACATTTTTCTTTTTATTTGAGCTTTACCTTGAAAGAGGAATTAATTTATCTTGTTTAAGCCACTTTTATTCTGAAATTTTTCTCATTTGTAGCCAATCATAATATTAACCATAAAGTTTACAAGTGTGTAATGGTTGAACTGTGTCTTACAGAAAGAAGATACTATAGACATTAAATTAAGGAGCTTTGGATGAGATGACTCTGAATGTAGACTGAGGCCTAAGTCAAGTAATATGTACTTCTGTGTGACAGGAGAGGAGGACTTATGGTGCAGAGATACATGGGAAGAGGGCCCTCAGCAAAGGCAGAAATTGGGGTGCTATTGCCACAAACCAAGAACAGTCAGAGTCTCCAAGAAGCCAGGAGGAACTCTCCCTTATAGACTTAGGAATTTTGATTCCTAGAGTTCAGAGAGAATCATCTTTCATTGCTTTCTGCCACTAAGTTTGTAGTACAGTACTTGTTATAATAGCCCTAGGATATTAAAGCAAAGGACAAAATCTTTTCTTTTGACAAATAGGAAATGAACCTAAATTACAAAATGAGCCGGGCATGGTGGCGCATGCCTGTAATCCCAGCACTCGGGAGGCTGAGGCAGGAGGATTGTTGTGGGTTCGAGACCAGCCTGAGCTACAAAGTGAGCTTAAGGCCAGCCTGAACTGCATAGTGAAACCCTGTCTCAAAAAAAGACAAAAAAAAAATTGCAAAATGAGTATTTAAACACAGAACTGATAATTTTTTTTTCTTGTGCACTATGTTTGTGCTAGGCTTAGAAGAAGTAACTTAAAGTCATTAATTTGTCACGTAGAGAAAAAAATCATTTTCTTGTGGAGTATATGTACCTTGTTGGGATTCTTCATAGGGCCAAATCCATTAGCATATCGGAAACATGTAGTGTGTGTATGTAGGTGTAAGTTTACCTTTGAACATTTTTTCAACTGGATGATATTCATCGCTAAAATCAAATTAAAAACTTTGCTCAAGATGACATCACTTTCTTGAACAAATGGACAAAGTACCTTGTTCTTTTCAGAAGGGAAGTCAGCTTTTACAGTCATGAAAGTCAGCAGTTACACTTAGCTATAAAAGAGATTGATTGCCAACACAGGTTATCAATTTTGCAGTATGGTAAATGCTGTATTTTAATTAGCTAATAAAATAAACTGCGTAGTGGAGTACTTCACTGATTATATGAGTATCCTAAACTGATTGCCCACCAGCGTGAAGAAGCCTTAGTCAGGTGTCTATGCACTGTGTGTGTGTGTGTGTGTGTGTTATGAGATTTACAAATATATATTGTGTTTTCATAGTTTTTTAAAAATATATTTCCACCAATTAGAGATTTATCAGTTTGTGAGCCTCCCACTCTTAAAATGAATTCTGGAGAGTAAACACAGAGCTCTCATTCTGATGCAACTGAAGTGAATTGGTTTTTATTTTCCCTCGCCCTCCCTACCTTTCCTATTATACTTAGAATATAATGTAGTTATAATATAGTTAGTAATGCGGCCGCACCTGGAGTAAAATCCTGACGTTTATATTATACCATAATTGTAAAGTGACATAATCAACAAAGGAAGCCAGATGCCTGCGTGGTGTTGGGAATCCAAAGCTTTCCTTATTAGCCCTTTTACTTCAGTAAAGGTGAATGTTCAGAGAGTGGTTGGAGATGAATTTTGCAGTGAATTTTCAAGAATTCTAGTTTCAATGAATTCATAACCAGAATCTGTTAATGGGGACATAATAACAGAGCAAATGATAATAAGATTAGGAAGAAGCAAATAGAAATATCTGTGGCAAAGAACAAATTGGTAAATAAAGCATTTGGCTTGAGTGTTCCTGTTGCTAAAGTAAGCCTCATTTAATATTTGCTTCTTACCTGCAGGGATTCATACAAAGGTGCTTGGCCAAGAATAACATGAGTCTGAAGACACATGATTGAAGACAAGGTTGACTTCTAGGTTAAATTTAGGCAATGTTATTGCTATGGGTTGATTGATAGAAGCTAGTAAACTTGCATAAGCTTGGGGTACATGAAAGAAAATAAAGGAATTTCAGTTACAGATGGTTCTTTGACCTATATTGTTGGTCATATCAGGGTCTTTAAAAACTTTTCCACAGCAAACTTGCCATCTGTTACTGCAAAAACAGGTGGTTGCACTCGTGTTAGATCTTGTATACCAAAGGATAAATATAATATTATTTTCTGACATGTATGGAAAATATCCTTCTTAGAGTACTTGAACTAAACGTTAGAGTTAATCTTTTTGGTACAGCAAACCTTATCAGAATTTAGATGGGAGGACTAAAGGGTGCAGCAACATTGTGGAACCTCAATTAATACCATTTTCCAAAATTTCCTAAAAATGAATAAACTGAAAAAAGAAACAGAACCTCCTGTAGATACCTTTGGGGCTTATTTGCTTTTTGCTTTTTCTATTTTACTAGTGCATGTGTCAGTACATCATCGTGACCTTCCTTGTGGAGAGCTGGCATCTGTGTGTGACACATCTTCACTCTTCTTTCCATTTCCAGTCCCTCCCCTCCTTCTCTGGATCCCCTTCTCATCTGAACACAATCTTTCACCCTACTTTCTATTATCTACCTTTTGTTTTCCTCTTTATATTTTATATATAAAGTCTTTACTAGCAACTGTGTGAGAGACAAGCAAAATATACTTTTATATACTGAAAACTATAGATATTCTTATTTATTTGATTGATTTTTGCATAGATCTTAAAACGTCTTTTTCTTTTGTGTGTATGTAGACTCACCTCTCATTCTATTAGTAATTTAAGCTGCTGTAAGTTATGGATTCCAGAACGCTTAGAGGGCATCCTGTATAGAACTACTGCTTATAAGTAGCTTGCTCAGCAGGCCTTTGTAGTGTGGGAGTGTGAACAACCTGGAGCAGCAACTGTCCCTGGGAAATGCCATAGTGATGGGACAAAACCTGACCTAACCTTGCCCTTCTTGCCACTCTGGGTGGCAGGAATGCTATGCCAGCTGCTAAGGCTGGGCTAGGAGCGTGGGAAGGACCACGCTGGGGTTGCAGGGTATGGAGTGGTGGACACTGGTGACAACCTCACTAAAGTAGCTGGTGGAGAACAAAACAGGGCTGGAGAGAATTGGGGGGTATGAATTTGACAACTGGCAAAACTGAACAAGCAGGAGGGGAGGTTGATGTATCTTTTCAAGCCATTACAGAGCTTTTTGAGATTTTTAGAACCCTTGGGACTATGGTTGACCCACTTCACAGAGTGCCTTTGGCCAAGCAAGCTTTTATACCCTGTACGTCACTGTACAGGACCGGGTGCATCTCCACTGCTTTTGCTCTCCTGGTTTTCCAAAAAGAGAGCAGGTTGGGGACCTCAAGCAGGGGGAGAACCCAAGTTATGGACATGTAACCCTGTTTACTGGCAGCCAATCAAGACATGTGCAGTGCGGAAACCACCCCTTCATTAAAGCAGAAACAAATGCTTTGAAATAATAGTCAAGTGATTATGCAACTTTTCACATTCAGACCCAAAAGCATATGATTTTTATGTGTTTTTTAAAAGCCATTTGAATACTTGCTCTGGGGCAAAGATGCCTTCAGTTGTGTGGCCATCTGGCTAGGAGCTGTGTGTAATGACAGAAACATGGGAGGGTAGAATGTTAGTGTCGCTGACCGTGACTGTGACCACAGTGGCCACTGCCAGCGCTGCTGCTGCCAGTGCTACTTGTAGGGACAGAGCCTTGCTGGAGGAAATCTATGTTTTGACATGCTTGTATGTGTAAGTGTATTTCTTTGCTAAATACAACAACCTTGGTGTGAAGCTAAAATATTAAGTATTTTAGTAGTTTATTATCATCCTAAATTTATTTCATTCTATTTTGATCTAGATGGGTGTGGAATGATTTTGGAAACACTAAGCAGTAGGCAGTCGTCATCAACAGAGATGCCAGGGCAGTTGGGGCCAGGCCTAGTCCCCTTCTCTAGGGCTAGAGAAGGCAGGCATGCCCAGGAACATGTTGGAGTGGGGTAGGCAGTGGGATGACACTGGGAGCTCAGGGCTTCAACTGTTTACCAATCAACACAGGAGCTTTGCGTTTTGCATGAAGAGAGGATACCCTAGCAGAGCGTTAACTCTGTCTTGGGGAAATGTCTTGCTTGTCTTCAGCCTATGCCATTTGAGTGACAGCTCTTCTCTCTCCCAGGAAATCTCAGGATCAGATTGTTGATGTTCTTATTTCCACCAGATGGATGCTTTCTGTTGGTTTCTAAATGATAAGTTCCCTCCATTTGCCTTTTCCCCTGAAAGTGTTTGTATTAACATGTTCACTTAAAACAGGGAACTTTAAATGTCTTACTCTACCGCTTTCGATTAGTCCTGCTAACTCCTCAAATTATATGGAGAATGAAAATCTAACATCCAAAATGTTTTGAGATTGTCACATGGTTATTTGGAATCAACTATTTTTAAAAGGCACTTTTCAGATCCAAAGTCTTTGAACAAAGTCTAGTTCCCCACAGAATAGCCTCTCTAAGGAGCTGAGGGAGTGCTAACTGCCAACATGTGTTTTGTTGAAATGTATTTGCTAATGTAAACAACTTATGCCTGCCTGTGGCACCCAGGACTGTCACGTGAGGCTTGCATGATGCTCAGAGAATGCTGCTTTTGGGCAGATGAAGGCATGCGAATCTGCAACTCATATTTCCATGCTCATGTGTGTCTCTGTAATTAAAGGGAAAGGGAACTCATTTGTATAAGGCCTGCACTTATACAAATACTGAAAACTTCAGTATTTGATCAATAGAAACAGAAGTGGAGAGGGGGATCTAGTAAGGATGCGGGGAGGTTGGAGCACTGAGGAAAAACATGAATTAAATGAGTATGATTTCCCCTTCTATTTTTTTTGGGGGGGTTGAATTTATTCACTAAGGTAATTATTTTTTTCAGATGCAAAGTATATTTTTCAAATAGCTTGTCTTCCCTAATGTTAGAGAACAATGTAACTTGGGATGCTGAGGAGTTTAGCAGACATCACTTTTTGGATTGACAGAACATTAGTAGGCAATTGTTCGCACTTTTGAGAATTTGCAGATTCATCTGGGGCATCTGAACACAGATTGCCTGGGGTCCTGTCCCTGGAGATTTTGATACTTTAAATCTGGGGTGGAGCACGAGAATTTGCATTTTTAATGAACCCCCAGGACCAGACAGTGATAACTACTGTAAGGCAGAAGTAATCAGCTCCCTTGCTCACCTGCGGTCACCTAGAAAACTAACATCCAGTCCAAGCTGAGGCTTTAGCTTTAGAGATTCTTACTTAATTTGAATCCTAGGGAATTAGTTACGTTTTAAAACTCTCTTGGTGATTTTATGATGTTCATCTGCTAGAGAGAATCACCACCTAAAGATAAATTTCTAGTATGAGACATTGTGTTGGTTGAGATTGGGCTGAATATTAAATGATTTAGAATGTAGGATAATATTTGCATGCAGTTCAGAACCAGGAAAACATTTTTATTTCCTTAGCAACTATAGTATTTGCTGGGAGCCAAATCTATTCTTAAAACGGGTATTAGCACATCACTGTCATAACAACGACAGCCTTAGTTTTCAGGTGTGGAGGGCTGAGACAGGAGTAGGGCTCTCCTTTGCTCACAATTTTGCCACCTGCCACCCTCCACCCTCATCGGCCTTTTCCAAACCTTCTTCCTTTTGTCCAAACTCTTGGTCAAAGGTCACTTGGCTGCCCGCAGGGGCTGCCCTGAGAGCTGGGTGATTTAAACAGAAAGGGCTCCGAGGATGGCCGCCGAGGGACCGAGGGCACCCCCTGGAGGTGGAGTGGCTGCTCCAGCAGAGCACTGGGTTCGGAGTCAACTTGAACTCAGAAACTTAGCATTTTCTCAGCCTGAAGCCTCTGTGATTCTGGAAACATCGGTTCTTCACCTAACTCTTACTTCTTAAATGCTATAAAAATGGAGGTAATACTTGCTGTGAGGTTATCTCAAGGGTTAGACCAGACAACAGAGAAGGGACTCCAACAACCTTACTCTCCACTGCTGACAGCGTCCCTGGTTCAACGCCTGCGTGGAGAAACCACTTGATGCTGGCGAATGAAAGCAAGCTTTGTAGAGTCCAAAAACACCTGGAGAGAGGAGAATCACCCTGGGTGAACGTGCCTTCCGTCTCACGCGGGCCTCTGCTTCCCACGCACTTTGGCCTATATCTTCCTCTGGGCACTGCCCAGCTGCGAGGGCACAAGGTGTTTATAACCAGGTAGCGAGGACAGAGTAGGTGTGATGCCATTCTTTGTAGGAGAAAATATCAGATCATTATCACACTTCATTTCTAGAATGTTCTGCCAGCGAGGAGAGCAAAGTGCTGTCTTGGCAGTGATATTATCTTTCACTACTCCTTTTTCAGAACTTTAGACAGAGGTCATCATCTCAGAGAATTGTTAGCCCAAGTTAGGAATTGAAGTCCTGGGTTCTATTTATTCCTGACCGTACTGTGGTATCTCATGCTTTATAAATAACCTTTATTGACTTAACTTTGGCACGCTTCAGGTTACTGATTATAATTGTGCCAAAATGGCATCTTTGTCTCGTCTAATAATACTTTCTCTGTTTTGTGTGTAGCTCGGACAGATACAGTAGAATCATCTCCACTGAATGGTGGGTGGGGGTGGGGATGTTTCATTTGTCAAATTATATGACTGGAACAGCGGAAATGAGCCAGGTTTGGCTGGAGGAGCAATAGCCCTCACATGTTTGGCAGAGTCTGAATATTTTGGTTGAACAAGTTCCTTGGTTAGTGAATGCTTGCATAATGCTAGCTCGTTCAAGAGGATGGAAATGCTTACATGTAGGATATGGGGAAAACCTTACTTTATAATTTTACTACGTACTCAATTCCATGGGTGTTGTTTGTGTGTCTTTGTATAAAGGCAACCGGTTGATCTGAATTGTTTTCATTGAATTGTCAATGTCAAATGAGAAATAATTAAATGATCATTAATGTTTTTTACATGAGCTGATTTTTGAGTAGGATATTTCTATTATCAGATAGGTATTTCTATGACATAGTATTTTGATTTAAACAACAATTCCAGAAATAAACTTTGAAGGGAAATCTAAGGTACGCTAAATATTTGGAAAGTTCTTGTTCTTTCAAAGCAGAAAATGTCAAAGAAAGCACCTTCTTTCTCCTTCACACTCTGGTCTGGCCTGAGCTCTTGCAGTTATAAAGTTAGTCTTCAAACGTAAACCAGGGTCCTGGGCTCTATTATTGTTGCTGGCCAGAAAACTTGAGTCAGCGTTATCTCTAAGTTTGTGAAATTCAGAAAAAACAGCTCCATGGTGGCAGGGCCAGAATTTTATAGCCTGGGTAAGGAATGCCATTGAAGTTGTCAGACTCATAAACTTAAAATGTTTAGCTCTTGGGGGGGGGGTGGCATACAGTGAGGGTGGAAGCAAAGGACTTCAGATCTCAGGACAATGTTTTATTCCTAAAACTCAGATTCATTTTACAGCTTCAGATCCTTGCCTTCCTACCTCAGCTTTTATGCCTATGGAATGGAATCATCGCAGTGATTAGCATATGGTTGCTGGAATTTTCACTTTAAGGACCACATTCTCCTGGGAGGCCTCCTTTGAGCCACAGGATTTTCTTTTTTAAATTTGGTACCTATTTTTTTTTAAAGTTTGGCCCTCTGTTCCATCCACTCCTCCATCCTCATTCCTTGCCTGACACACCACACTTGCTTGCCACATTGTTTTACGTTTGCTTATCTACTTCTCTTTGTGCTCCACCTCCCCACTTCCTTTGCTCAAATATTATAAACTCTGACCTAAAACCGGTCTGCACTGCAATCTCTCCATTCTTGGGCCTTTTTCGAGGTTCTGTGCCTGTTGTTAGCCTAGAAGAATGAAGGGGAAGCTATTTTTTCTTAGTTCTGAAGGACAAATCCTTATGTACAATCTTGCAAAACTCAGTTTTTGCATGTGCATGCATGTGTGGGTAGCATGAGATGTAGGCTTATTAGCATGGTTCAAAAAGAAGAGAGAAGGTCATGCTGGTGAATGATTCCTAAGAGTCAAAATGATTCATGGAGCTATGCATGCTTGGCACACGCTCACTGTTGGAGTGATGGGCAGGGCACAGCTGCCATGGGAACTGCTGGATGGAGTGCCTAAACCCACACAAGGGAGGGAAGCTCCCTTCTGCTCCACATTTAAATACGGACATACCACGTGAGCACGAAGTGACTGCACAATCCAGATTGCTCTGAGCTGTCTGCGAGCCAGTCAATAAAGCTAACATTTATTAAGCACTACTGCATGCAGTTTTCCAAGCACTGGCACTATGAACTCAATTACTTCTCAGGAGAGAGATGACTGTGATTCTGATAGTAGGGAGTTTTAAGAGAGAGAGAGAGAGAGAGAGAGAGAGAGAGAGAGAGAGAGAGAGAGGTCATTCACCTAAACTGACATTGTCAGAAAGTGGAGGAAGCAGGTTTCAAACCTGCACAGCCAGGCTGGGGCACCTGCGGCAGAGAACCATTGCATAAAGTGCCTGGGGGAGCTTGTGCCCTGGAGCAGCGGCAGTGGCAGCAAGGAAGGCCAGTTGTCGTCACAGTTAGTTAGTACTGCAGACAACAACAGGGTGCCGTGGGAGCCATCAAAGCAGGAGATGGGGAGGCCCAGCCCCAGAGCTCTGGCATCCCATGTCAGGCGCATTCTGGGGAAATCTTCCAGACAGGCTGCGAGGATGTGTTTATTTGTGTGGCACGGTGGCCTCCACGTTGATAGTGAGATCCCTCCAGTCCTCCTTGGGGTGACTTCAGAAGAAAGAGGCTCTCTTCAGTTGCCACTTCAGGCTGCAACGATCTGTGTCATTTGGTGGTCCCCCAAGAACTCCCTCCGCTCCCTCCATGCCTGGCCGAGGAGGAATTTCTGTGTGCCTGAAAAGAGGATCAGAATGATATGCTCCGCACAGTCATAGCGAAGCCACGAAAGCTGCCTGTGTGGAGGTCCTGTGTGCACTCCTGTCCAGGGTGTGGCTCCGGTTCGCCTTCTAGATATATTTATCCATCTCTTTTTCACAAATAGCACAAGGCAAATGTGTTTTTTATTTTTACAAATGACAAGAGCGAGGCTGCTAGACAGAAGACAACACCACTAGGAAGAGGCAAGGTCTGGGCTCATGTTTATTTTGTCTGAAAGGCTTACTTGATGTCAGAGACCCTTCCAAATGCTTTACATACTTGTAGGCCTCCAGTCCTTATAACTCCCTCCCTTCACAGATGGGGAAATTGAGGTAGAGCAGGGTTAAGTAATTTGTCAAGAAAACACACTTTATAGTTCTAATCTGCCATCTGTTTAACGTTAAATGCTGATCTTGTTATCATCTGACGCTAGACAGTCTGAGTATGACTTTCTCTCACGACTCACTCAAGGCTGCTAGGATTTTGCTAACTGAAAATCACATTAATAACAACAGTATCTATTTTTCAGGATTGGTGTGAGGATTCTGTGTGATAGATGATGTGGGTGCATTTAGCAGTAGGGTCTGACACACTGCAAAATACCAATAAATGGTAGTTTGAATATTACTAATATTGATCCCTTTTCATGGACTCTGGCATTAGAATTAAGTTTAAATATTATGTGTTCAATTAGCAGCAGGCTGGGTTGGCCAACATCACTAACTTTCCTGTATCTTCAGTGTCCTTCCTGTAACACAGAGGAAGTGAGAGTATCTCCCTGTGAGGACTGCTATGGAGATGAAAGGGACGGTCTATTTAAAGCGAAGAGCTCTGTGGCCAGTGCTTAATTAATGTTTGCGTCTATTATTAGGAGAAGTAAGGGAATGGATTTGGGAAGGACACAAAGAATGTTTACTATGGAGCCTTCGTGGTGTAATTAAATATGGGTGACTCACAGGGCATGTCCAGGAGTAGGGGCGAAAGAGCAGCAGCCAGGAGGGCCTGACCTCGGGCAGCATCTCCTGTGGTGCCGAGAGAGCCCAAGCTGGAGCCAGGCAGCCCCGGGTTCCAGTGGACACTGACTGCGTGGCTCGGGCAAATCATTTAATCGCTCTAAGCCTCTGATTCTTCATCTACGTGATGGGGATAAGATCACTGGCCTCATCGAGTTGTCATGAGGATTAAGTGAGATGCTGTGTGTAATTCGCTTGGCACAGTGCCAGGCAAGTGATCCACTCCAGGAAAGGTAACTATCAGTGTTACTAAAAGTCATCACGGAGGGCGCAGAACTGCCTCTCCACTCACTCGCTTGTGCAATCGCTTCTGACTCATCCAGAGCCCACTCCCGTCTCCTTAGGGCTCCTAACAGTACCAAGGGGTTGTACTGTTTGCTGTCCCTGCTACAAGCTCAGCCTGGCAGTCCCATGGCAGAGGAGCTTTAGAACCAGAGGAGTAGTTGGTAGAGCAGAAGGAGATTTTTAAGATGGTTTAAAACTTTGTTTTTAAGAAGTGAGAGAAATGATGTTGAAAGCATGTAAGAACTTGCTCAAGATAAGAGATCTGAGTCGTGGTCAGAAAGGCCAACAGCCGACCTCTGGAGGCCCATACTTAAAAATCAGCATGAAGTTAAGAAGCAGATGTCTATTGTTTCAATTTTATATTACAGCAAATGGTGCTAAATGCAGCTCCACTCACCAAAAATGGTTAATATACTACCTGAGGCACTGAGGAAAATCCTATGTGGTGAGTTTTTACTTATGAAAGACGCATGAGTCTTCAAAGGCAAGTTTTTATCTGTACACAGCTCTTTTACCAAATATAGAAAGGAGTTGCTCAGGATACGTAAGACAATGAAACTGAAAAAGCCAACCCAAGCCAAACTGTAGCAACAACAACAACAAAAAAACTCCACAGTTTTGAAACAAAAGGTGATTCTCTTAGATTTAAATGTTATTTTTACCCATGTCAAGGAAAAATGGTAGGTGCTATGGAATAAAACATTGCCTATCACTTGAAATCATTTAATGAATGCTTCTCCATGGAAAACCTGAACCTTGCCTTATATCTTTGTTTTAAATTTATAGAAGATGTAATCAACCAGATGAATGGTTCTTCTCATTCTTAAAATCCAGGCCACTATGTCCGCTCTTGCATGGTGGTTGCCCTCACACCAGAGGAGATACTTCTTTTTTAATGTTCAATAAAACTATGCTATTGTTAACTAAAAAACCCCTCTGTAATATTCTAACTCAAAAATGGAGGATTAAATAGATAATAAGTTATCTAGATAAAGATATGGATTCTACTAAATAATTTCTAAGCTTAGAACTTGTTTCCCTGTTTGGAGCAAACGTGTTTACATCAGTGCTATGAATGCGTAAGCTACAAAGAATCATGACTTAGGAACTGAAGGTCTGTCAGGCTGCCTGGTGGCTGGATGTGGGGACAGAATGTGGCTGGCTCCCTGCTCTCACGCCTAAGGTGAGGTCTTTGGCCCTGGCTTCCATTCTCTTTTATGCTGGTTTTGATGGGACAGTGATGGCTGGCTTGGGGCTGGAAGCTGCACATGGACCACAGAGTCACTTTAGTCCTTGTGTGACCGGGGAGAAATTTCCTATGGTCAAGAACCCTTACAAAAGAGAGCTGGTATAAAAGGGAGAAGCCATTGTTCTGCTTTCTAGGCCACCAAGGCTGGATTTGCTTCCTTGCAGCGTTAGCTAAGGCTGCCTAGGTTTGACTGCTTACATCTTTAGAGTCCTCCCAGGCTCTCAGAGGGCTGCTTGAGTTGGTATAAACGACAGCTGCAGCAGCCATCAGAGCCACATGCGTGTCAGGAGGAGAGAAGAAGGCCAAAGGGCCCTGTCATTTGGGTCCAGATTTTAAATAGGTTTGGTGGCAATCATCCACTTAACCTCCCACTGGGCCAAGCTTTGTCACGTGGTCACCTCTGGGTGGACAGAGGCTGGCAAGCACAATTCATACTGAGCAGCACTTATACCCCCCAAAATGTCACAGTCCTGCTCCCAAGAAGGACATCAATGGAACACTGCCATCCCAAATGTCCTTTTCATTTTCCAGTGAGAAGATAAAAGGCAAATATTCTAAACACTCCCATGGATAGCTATAATTATTTGACTACAGAAAATGTCTTTGAGGACTGGAATTATCCTTCTTATTAGAAATCACACTTTCCATGTTGACTCTGCTGTATGTGTGTGTGTGTGTGTGTGTGTGTGCACGTGCACGCGCGTGTGCATGCACATGCACACATGGCTGTGTACAAGCATATTTGGGAAGTTACAGTTGGTAGGGCTTGGCAGTAGCAATAAAGCTGACAAAGCCAGCTCTGTAGTATGATGTTGTCTATCCTAAGGGGAAAATACAGTTCCACCAGGATTCAGAGAATGTCATCTTTCTCCCAGAGCTGGAGATGTTACAGATGTTGCAGCTTACCCTGGGGAGATGCCTGCCAAGAGATCTTACTCAGCCCATGAAATATGTCTCTGCATGGCTGTTTGCAGTGCGGCATCTACAGCAGTTTCTCCAGCATGTTCTCTCTTCTTCTCCACTGTACATTGTTAAACCTTTATATGAACTCAGTACGGGGATTTTCTAACTGGCTTCCAGACTGGTACTTAATGTTTCCTTCTACAAGATGTTGGACAGCATCCCTTCAATGTAACATGACTGCTGGATGGTCCGTGTACATGCTCTGGGAAGGCGTGAGCATGTCACACTTCCTGTGACATGGATCCTTTTCAGTATGGTTGCTAAGAATATTACTAATCCAAATGAATTGCATGCATGCATTCAGTGCAATTTTAATTGGAACCAGCTACAGTTCATTTTAACCCCAGATCCAGTGTTCCTTTCCTTTATTAAGGTAGTGACTACTTGCAGTGAAAGTAAACAGAAAGAAAATTGAGGAATATGCTCATGACCATCCCTTTCAAACTCACACAAAAGATAACAGTAGCAATTTCACTTTTCCATATCTTAAGTATTACAGTGATATAATAGTCTCCCTAGGTCCCTAACTATATGCTGTCTAAAAAGAGGACAGAGGACATTACATTTCTTAGGGATAGATAATTTCTACAGAATAAGTAATATGTCTTTTGGTTATAAAGTAGTTCTTATCCTTGTATTAAGGTGAGAGCAAGTGGTAAAAATACCAGTCATAGATTCACCAAGCCATTCACTTTGGGGCAAATGGCTCTGTGAGCCATTTCTGAACTTTTAGCTCACACCGTTGTGTGGAGCCAGTGACTCAGTGCATCAGAGATGCGGCTGTCCTTCAGGTAGAACCCATGACTCCAGCAGGGTGCCAGCAAATAGCTGCAAATGAGTTGTGGGGTGAAAGGGAAGCCTAGGTACAAATGGCATTTTAAGATTGGGTCTGTGAAAGTGATAGTTAATTCTAGCCCATAAGATGTTTGTAAAGATTCTGTGTACAACTTTGAAGTTGTGTCCTTGCCATTAGAGAACAGATGTGCATTTTTTTTTTTTGTTTTTCTCTTTGTTGATAAGAATGAAAGGAGCCTGGCTTCCTGGCACTCCAGAACTTCCAGATTTACAGGCACTATGAGGTGCTCGGGTTCCTAACTTGATGAAAGTCAAACTAATATGGTACATAGATGGCGAAAAAATACCCCGTTGGGGCATCTGCAGGAATACAGTCCTATCCAAGATGCATTAGCTTTTGGGATAGCTGCACTCACCTCTTCATCCTGGTCATCAGATACCTCCAGCTAAGAAGGACTCTCTCCTTTTCAAAATGCTTTTTCTCAATCAGAGAAACCAAGGACCTCTTTTGGATATCAGGTGGGTCCCATGGAGGCATTAGAAATCGCATCTGCATGCATCACACGTGGGCGATCCGCGACAAGGCAGTCTCATTAGTCTGATCTACCTGACCAACAGGCCCCCTTGCTTCTTTAGGTCCTAATCTTTCTGCTATTTCTTTACACAGAGAAACACCAGAGGCAGAATTGGTCAGGAATCAGAGAACTAGACGGCTCGTCCTGGGGGTGCCATTTCTGGGTGTCGCTCTCTGAGCCTCACGTTTCCTAGTCAGGCTGTGATTTGAATACTTTACCCAAGCAACTCACTTTACTTTCCATCAACCCACAGGTAAAAGCAGACAAGGGAAAATGACTGAAAGCCATTCAATCTTTGATCCTTGGGAGCCAGGAAGGGAGAAGGTGGGTTGTTATTCCCAGTCACACAGGTGAATTTGGATTCCACATCTGTAGGCACTTGAGGTAGGTCTGTCAGTCATTCATACACCACTACCGTCTTCCCAGGCCGACCTTATCCTTTCACACAGCTACCTAGGTATTTGGGCTATGGCTCCATAGACAGTGTCTTCTAGGAAAGAGAATTATCACTCAGGTCTTAAGGAGAAGTACAAATGTTTATTCAGTGACACATGAGAATATTTATTCTTTCCTTGTAACTCTCCTATAACGTGAGCTCTGCAAGCAGTGATTGCTTCTTTCTCTCTTCTCCTTTACTTCTTCTTTTCCTTTTTGTTCTTGACATGCTTCCTGGCATTGTGGTTATGGCCACACTGAAGGGCCGTAACAGGATGGAGTCTTACTGGCCTTTCAACCTAGAACTTAGCACCATGTGAAGGAATGAATATAAATTGCTTAGCTCAGACAGTACGGGTGTCTGTGATAAAAATAAAGGTCAGGGTTCAGATCCATGCAGGACTAAATGTCACCGAGTCAATCTCATCCATGGCACCGAGACAGAGACCTACAGAAGGAACACATGAATTAGAAAAAAAATAAGTAAGTGAAATAACTCCTGGGCCCTGGAGCAGGAAGTACAGCCCAGCAAACAGAGGTAAGTGTCTGCAGAGAAGTCATTTGGGAGCTTAAAACAGGTCTGGTACTGTGTCAGGCTTGCAGCTCCAGCTCTGGGAAATATCTTGTTCAGAACCCTACACTTCAGACTCTGTAAATAAATCACCGAGAATTATTTATTCCTGCTGGCTTCTTCAGGCTCCCACACCCCACACACTTCTTGAGCTTTTGCCATCTTGTAAGGAGAGCAGACTTCTTTTGAGTATGACATTTGTAACTTTCTCACCTTCTGGAATGTTTTACAAGTGGCCTTCTCAAAAGCAGTACTGTTTCTTCCCTTCCCTTCCCTTCCCTTCCCTTCCCTTCCCTTCCCTTCCCTTCCTTTCCTTCCTTTTTCCCTCCTTCCCTTGCTCCTTCTCTCCCTCCTTTCCCTCCTTTCCCTCCTTTCCTTCCTTCTTTCTCCCTACCTCCCCTCTTCTCCTTGTCCTTGCTCCTCCTTCTTTCTTTTGACCTAATCTCTTTCTTAGATTGACAACATTTAAGATGTTATATTATACTAAGGATGCCTTATATTAGATACTGTGCTGTATTTAGTATTCCTCGTTATCATAAATTGCTTTGGGGATCCCAACGTATGGTCACGATGTTTTGTAACTTCCTTTATTTGACACTTATCAATGAGTAGACCAAACATGTTTAGGTGCTAAGTTCTCAAAGCAAAGCTCCTCGAAGGTGGGATATTAGCAGAAACAGAGAAAATTGTCATGTCTTATTAGTGAAGTCGGAGAAAAACTACTTTTTGGCACTTTAAATCTGTTCTCCCCTCCCCCATGTCCAACAATGTCAGCAGATTGAGAAACAGGAGAGAGATTAATCATTAGGCAAAGCACACCCTTCTGCCCCTCCCTGTGGCCTCCAGAAATTTGAGTGAGTCAAAAAGATGCAACATTTAATTGTACTGGTTGTTTCCTTTTTTCTGTCAATGTACAGCACCCTTCTTCCCCAGCTACCTTTGGAAGGGACAAAGGTGATTCTCTTGGTTCTAGTTGTGTCTAACTCACTTCTATTCTCTCCCTTTCCCTTTCCAGTCTTATGTGTATTTAATAGAAAAGTCCCCCACCCCTTTCCCAGCATTCATTATTTCCTTTACTTTGAAATGCCATTGACTTCAATACCAATCTGCCCCTATGACTCAGGCTGGCAGGGAAGGCACCAGTTCTGTCTCTGGCCTTGTGCTCAAGTTTCCTTCTGCAGGGAAAGGGTGTGCTCCACCAGCATGATTCTGGACACCCAGGATTCCAGAGCTAGTTCTCTCAGGTGGCCAGAATAGCTTTTCTCTCTTCACTGATTTCTTCTTCTTCTTTTTTTTTTTTTTAAATTCCCTTCCTTCTTTCTTTTATTCTTTATCCTTTTTTCTTCTGTCCCTTTTCACTATTTTTCTCATCCCCTTCCAAAACATTCCCATTCTCAAGGTTAGATTACATATCTCTTCCCCTTCCCCCAAAGAGGTAGGATCACACCCCATCCTTCAAGGGACTGACACCTATCTGTCAACTGCTAATTACTGAGCAAGACCTATGTCCTCAGGGATGGTTGGGGTGACACTAACTACAGAAGGGCAAGGAAAGTTCTGTTCTAAGGTTGAGATGGAAGGTCAGAGAAAGTGGCCCAGAGAGGAAGGACCTCTCTCAGCAGGCTTTCTAGAGTGGGTTGGGAAAGAAAGTCCAATAGCAGAAATAGAAGATACAAAAATAAAAAGAAATCAAGAAGTTTGGTGGAAGATAGATTGGATAGAATATGAAGATGGCTCAGAGATGGGACAAAGAGGTCTGGGAGGTAATCTGAGGAATTCAGATTAGGCTGCAGGCCCTGGGGCTTCTGATCAGTTTACAGCTAGTACGACCTGCCTGGTTATAGTAAAAGTGGTATGGAATACAGAAAAGAAGGAACACAGGGACAGAAAATAAAACTACTGTACTCATTCAGGCAGAGGTATATAAAGCAATTGGCCACGGTTAAAGATGAAGAGGTGAATCTGGGCCAAATTTCAGGTACACTAGACAGGACTGATGGATGATTAGATGTGGGGCTGAGGGAGTGGTAGGAGTCTTGCTGTCTAGTAGAATTTGCCTTCTGGTGCTCTTCCCTGAGATAGGTAACCCTGAAGTGCTGGGGAAGGAATAGCAATGAATTCTTGGCCTTAAGTCAGATAAATGGCATCATAAGCTAATGAACCACCTTGCCATGAGATGCTGTAGTTAGAAAAACCAGGAAAAAAATTAAATCAACACAGCTCTTCTAAATACAAATAGAAAGGTATAACACAATTAAAAGGAAAGCAAGAACTTGAGGATTGGACAATGAGGAGAGGGCAAGGAGAAAAGCTGGGAAACATGACAGGGGCAAAGCCATATATTTATATGCACAAGATGGGTAAGGCAATGATCCTGAGAAACATCAGCAGGTTTTTGAAACTAGCAGTTAATTGGTAGGATTCTCACCCTGACTAACTGTATATGCTGATACTTGTGAACCAAGCAACTGCACTGAAGATAGCAATGGGTAATAGAAAGAAAGGTCACGCTTGGAATACCTGTCATTCTGGTCTTCTAAATATGTACTATTTGCCATGACATACCAATTATTACTGTACTGTCTCTCAAGTAAAAGTTTTTTTCACTTTTTTTACATTAAGGATAGTAAATGAAAAAAGGCACAAGAAAAAAAGTCACAGGACTGTCCTGCTACAGTGCTGTATATAGTTAGATTTCTAAATTTCTGTGTAAAAATATGTAAGCGTTTATTCCCATTTTTTAAATTATTTTTTTCTTCATATTCTGTAGAGACTTAAAGTTTAACATATCAATACTTGATAGAAAATACCTGTTCCATGTTATGCCTAAAATAATTTATACTTAGACAGTTAGGGTAAACCCAGCTGCATATGTTACAAGGTAATAATCAGCTTCTCTTTTGGAGGGTTAACAACCTAAGTTTGCAGATAAAAAAACAGAGTAAAGGAAGGGCTGCAAGATCAGCGGAGATTTTGGCCCTAGCCTTTCAAGGTCAGTGAAAACCCTGGACGTAGGAGAACCAATACTCTAATATTATGTAACTTAGCCGTGTCCCAAATTTTCTGATCAAGGAGATTATGGGGCCACAGAGGAAAGTGACTGATGATGTAGAGTGTGCCTCAGGAGTGTCACATGGACAGAAAACATTCTCTCAGGCTTTCACAGAGAGCCAATTGGTCAAGCAATGGCCATGACTCATCTACAAGGCTGACACTGGCAAAGGAGCTACAGAGTGTGGTACTGGGTTACAGGATAAGTCCTGAGGATATGTGACTGACCTTATCAGATACAAAAGTTACATTTCTTGTTATATAGGTCATGCTTTATCTTGGTCTTAACCATCTAGCAGAAAAGTATAAAAATGAGATATATAAAGTAAAGCCATATTAATATGCTGAGCTGTGAAGGGCTCCAGTCAACAACTTCTGTGGATAACCCACTACTATTGTGGACTGCTGGACTGTGTTGGATTGTTTTGCTGAATTCATGCACCTATAGTATTTAGATGCCAATGGAATACCTATCTCTGATAGGACTAAACAAAAAAAGGGGATACAAAGGAAGGACCATTTTATATTTGTATATACAGAAAAGTTAGGATAGATATACAACTACTTTTGCTTAATTCAGTGAGTAGAAAGATTTGTACTAATAGAATTTGGACAGGATATCCTGTGTGCTTCTTGTACTATGGAAATAACACTGTATAATGTATTAATTATTGAAACTGTCCCATTTATCAGTTTTCATACTGTCTTATTGCTATTTGTTTCTCAGTAAAAGAAAAAAAATATGAAAGACACAAAAACAAAGAAAAACACAGCTCTTCTGGTGTGTTGAAGGGCAGAAACTTCTAAACTCTAGTGGAAGAAACTGACTAGCAGTCAAGGAGTTGGTTCATGGGGGAATAATTTATACAAATACATCTATAGCTAGTTCTTTACATTAAGTGAGAGTATTGATTAGGATCAGAGTTAGAGTAATATGAATTATGAATTTAATATTATTTTTAGAAAACATTTGGGGACAGTAGGGAACTTAATGTGCTATCTCTAATTTAAATCGCACATTATTTTATGCCTAATTTTTCCTTTGCTGCAGCCATACAGCTATATTGTCTGTTGTTAAACTTCACTTCTGTGTTAAGGAGGGATCTTCACTGATAAAATACTTTGTGACTGCTGAAATTGCAGAGTCATGGCCATCAGCTACATGGTCAGTGTCTGAGGACCTTTCAAGTTACCCTGAAAAAGTGCCCAAGAGCTCACAGGCCTCTAGGACTGCCTGCGGGGCTAGAGCAACTATCTAACTAATTTGGCTTGTTTCCAGAAGATTGCTTACCTATCCATACCAGGCTTATGCTGACCTAGCAGTTGTTTGTCAAGGATTCCTACTAATGCATATCTCTATGTGTGGCATTCTGAACAGAGGTTGTGTTTTTGAGCTCGCTAGTTGAACCAGATTACAAATTGATTGTGTTTCACGTGAACCAAAGTGTGCTTACAATACAGATTTCCCAAGTCACTTTTCTGGATAAATTCTTCAGTTATTCAGTGATTTTTTTTCCCTGCTAGTCTTAACAAAAAGAAAAAAAAATGTCATATCTGTATTTACTTCTTTTTTTTAGACTTCAAATATTATGTAGTGGTGTGGATGAACTTAAACATCTCTGTTAAGTATGCTTTACTCTAAAAGTAAATCATAGTAAAAAGTATTGCTATAATTTTTTAAAAATGTATTTGATTATTGTAGGATCTCACTACACAGCTTGGACTGGCAGTGATTCTACTGGGATTACAGGCCTGTAATCCCCAGCATTGGCATTACAGGCCTGTAATCCCCAGCATTGGCATTACAGGCCTGTTCCACTACACTGCTCAACCCATCCTGGGGGCGGGGCTGCGGTGGCACGAGGTGCCTGGATTGAACCGTGGTCCCTGTGCTTGCCTGAGCTCATGTAGGCAGGGACCTTAGTCAGCTGAGCTATCTCTCTGCTCCTATAAATTTTAATTCATCTATAAGTATAAGAAGTAAGTACCAAAGTTCATTTACACGTGTAAGAAAAACACTTATCTGAACTAAGATTTTGAATGTTGTTAATTTAATAATTAGGCCAGAATTGTGAAATTTATGCTCACAGAATGTTTTGTTAGGACTTCCTTTTATGTTGGCCATTAATATGAAT
Source organism: Ctenomys sociabilis (assembly GCA_004027165.1). Lineage (NCBI taxonomy): Eukaryota > Metazoa > Chordata > Mammalia > Rodentia > Ctenomyidae > Ctenomys > Ctenomys sociabilis. The sequence goes on from PVKA01019239.1 coordinate 33,944, forward strand.
TAAATATTACTATATCATGGAAAAACTAATGATTTCTTTTTGCAAACAGATACAAGGTTTATTTCTTAGCATATATTATTAATTTTGTCATCACAGAAGGTAGCTCAGTTTTATTTTAAGATTGGTTTATTTTCCCTGGACATTTGGGATGAATAGCTCAGCATAACAAATTATTCTATATGCTCTAGTTTCAAACGTTTAAAGTGGAATCCAAGTTTTAGCATCAGGAACCAATTAAATGATAGTTAGATCTGACTGAAAAATTAATGGTCCAGAACCAAACTGTGTAGTGTTTTTTAAGTTTTTTTTCCCCCCAGCATTTCTGTTTTAAATAAAAATCTGGACACTTCCCAGTAAAATACAAAGCATCATTTTTTTGAAAAAAACCACTTTAATATAAATGTAGTCATGCTCAGGCTCGAAAATCACTTAAGGATGTCTCCCTTTACTGGGGGCTATTAAACTCTAGGTGTTTATCAGTCTTCATGGGGTGTTAAGACTTTGGCTACAAACACACACGCCATGGGGCAATAAAGGACTGAAGTGTTGCTGTGCTTGTATCATCTAGCTTGATTGCAGTAGCATTTGATTTTTTTCCATAAAAATCAATCAAGCTCACATTAATAGTTTGCACTGGTGATAAACAAATCGGCCTACAAAGTATTTATGTTCAGCCCCTGACTTAAACTTTGCTAATGTACCCGGATGGAACAGAGTGGCTTTAGATTATGTGTGAGTGGGGGGGTTCAGACCTGCACATCAGGCTGCTGTTTCAAGCATACTCCACAGAGAGCTAGCACAGTACCTTTGCTCTGGCTCCAGCTCAAATCTCTCGGTAATCACAGCCTGGTGCCCTTCTGTCAGTCATTGTGGCAAAAATGATTTCAAGAGTAGCAGTGTAGGAAGCATTTTTGCAATTAATTTATTGTCTCTTTCCTGGAAATTGTCCTTACATTTGCAAAGGCTGCATATGCCCTTATCCCCCTCTCCCTACTCAACTTGTCTAGGAAAGCACTTTTTGGCGGTGTGTCTTTCCAGACTAACGGGCTCCTTACCACAACATTCATTTTGGTTGGGCTCCTCCAGCCATCATTTTCCAGAGACAGCCAAAATCTCTTCATGATGGCAGAAGTTATTTGATCATGGGGAACAAGAAATAAAAGGACAACAACAATTTCATTAGACCTTCTTATGGGTTATGAAAGAAGAAATTCTGTGATTAGAATAGGTTCTGTATCTCCAAAGTGAGTGATACTATCTTAATGATATTTTTCCTGATGGACGAAGGAGAATAATATTTACTACGTGAAATGCCACCTTTCTTAGACTGCCCACCCTTCCTCTGAGTCCTGATGGAACTTGTCATTTCCCACCCTTGGGGTTGTGATTATGTGCTCATACATCAACTTCAGAGTCTCTTCTCTTTGACATGCTTAGTGTTGGCTCTTCCTGCCTCAGTAATGGATACATGGGCCGTGGCAGCCGCTGCTGGCATGCTTGGGGCACAAATGGATGCAGATGCTCTTTCTGGTCCTTGACTCCTTACTGGAGATTCATGCCCCATCCTGCTCAGCTCTGTGCCCTGCTCTGGGAAGACCACCTCTCAGGCTCCACGTAGCCATCTGCCCCTCTGGTTTTGGGCAATAGAAAGCTTTGTTGGGCACTGAGGACAGCAGGATGCTTTTTTGCTCAGTTTTGATCAAGTAAATGTCTATACAACTATTTGATACTGGGTCCTATTGGACAGATTTCTCATTGGTGACACTATTTTTTTAAATGTACTTAGTACATTATCTACAGGGTCTCACTACCTCAAGGTCTCACTACACAGATTGGACTTAGAGTGATTCTCCTGTTTTCTGCCTCTTAAGTGATGGGATTGCAAGCATGCTCCACCGCAACCAGTCGCAGTCACTGTCTCAGAGTGCTTCGGGAGTAGGGCTGGCATGGCACATCGGGAATGGAACCCCTGTCCCTGCATTTGCCTAAGCAGGCACTTTACTCCATTGAGCTACCTGGCTCGCCATGACACCATTTTTTTGAACACTGATATTGCTGCTCCTTCTCTTGTTGTCCCTCCAGCACAGGAAGTGATTCCTCTTCTTGCTAATTTCCAGACTACTCTACTTTCCCCAATTGGATTTCTCATCAAGTCTATCACCTGGACTGATTCTTTACTTTACATTCATAGTGGTAGCATAACTTCTTCCCTACTTATTTACAAAAGCTTTTTTTTTATTTTTACATTTTGCCTTCTTTTCTCATTTTTTCTTTTAATTTTAAATTTGCTTAATGAAAGAGGAGTTGTGACATGGTTCAGAAGGACACAGTAAGGGCTGGGGAGATGGCTCAGTAGAATATGGACTGAGTTCAATCGCAAAAAAAAAGAAAAAGAAAAAAAAAAAAAGAAAGAAGCACACAGTGGTTTGGGACTTTAGCTCATGTTAGAGTCTCCAAAGTGGACTCTTTTGGGGTATCTGATGCCTCTATTATTTGAACGTGCCTGATCTTTACATGTTGCCATGGTATTCTTGCTTTTGTCCTACTTAGCTTTATGGAAGCATATCTTAAGCATGTCCTAAGGATATGAGGGCAAATCTGTCCTCTCTGATGTGAAAGGGCATCCTCAACCTACTATCTCAGCAGAAAGGTAGAGTAGGCACAAGGGTGTGTGTTCCTAGAATCACTAATAGTAGCTTTTACTGGCAGAGAGAATAAGGCATTGTGACAGTGGAACTGTTTTACTGCTTGCTGAAGGTGTGGAAAGCCTATATCAGCATTTTGGGTTTTTAATTTCTAGCATACCTTGCTGGGATAGCCACTGGTATATACTGGGGCAAACACATCAAGTCACCAGTTTTCTCAGATGGCACCCTCAAATGCTGGCTCTAAAATCTTTATGGGCTAGGAGTATAGCTCAGCAGCACAGGCCTGCCTGGCAAGTGTGAGGTCCTGAGTTCAATTCCAAGCACCAAAAAGAAAAAAAAAAAAACAAAAAACAAAAAACAAACCTTTATATACTTTTACAAGTGGCTGCAAATAAATTCAAACTCATATGGACTGTATTTATCCATTTTTTCATCTTGGCTCTTGGCTCATCTTTGTGCTAACTGAAGGATAAGAAAGAAAAGGAATCTGGCTGACATCAAATTATGAATGTTGGTTATGTTCTTAATGAGCTTGCATTTCATATGCACAGATAACACATAAAAATCATGAAAATTTCCAGTGGGTTGGTTTTCAAGTCTAGAAGAATGAGGGATTTCAGCACAGTTCTCTCTTCTTATGGGGTTTGCTGTGCCACCAGACAGGGGCCAGCAGTCAGTGTCTGGTATTGGGAAGAAGGCCTCCAGTGATCTGACCTTAGAAGAATAAGCAATAGGTATTGTTTCCACAGCATACCCAACTCTGTGTCTAGTAAGGTTTATAAAATGTTATGTTTTAGGAAGTAGCTATCTGGATAGTTAAAACTGGGCTAAATGCTAGAAAAATTTACCTAAAGAGACTAAGTACCTCCTTCTGCAATATTTCAGATCATTAGAACTAAAGAGGAGTGACTCAGGTGAAGAAAAGATGGCTAATAGCCAAGAGGTTAAAATCTGGGACAGTTTCTCTTTTCTACCTTACAGCAAAATTCACTGTCTTTCAGTCCACATCCCTCCATGCTCGAGTTGGGTGCTCTTCCATTCTTCTCGATATAAACCTGTTGGTAGGACCCACATCCATATGGATGACAGCCAAGCTTGCATATGATGTCTGAAGAGCTGTGGTACACCTAGGTTCTCTTGACTGTAGGAATCAGGAAAGAAATGCAAAGAGATGGAGGGTCAGTTTTGAGCCCCTGCTCTTTGCCATGCCTGGAGCTCTTTGTGTATACTCTTGGTGGTGTTACAAGAAGCGGGGAGTGCAGCAGATCGGCACTGGTCAGCAGTGCACCAGTGAAGGGTAAGGGGATTGCTCTAAAGAGCTGTGGCTGGGCTTAGTAGAAATTGCCAAAGCAGGCAGTGGCCCTACCTGCTACCCTTCATCTTGTCCAATAGTAAGTTAGATCGTAGGGAAGTAGATTAGCCCTTGGGTTGGTGATGTTCCTTTTATGGACAACTTCTCCATCTCTGAGCACTATAACAAGTAGCATGAAAATCCCAGTTCGCTCACCGACAGCACTTGTATTGCATATCCTGAGATCCACTGATATGATAAATCCTGTCCTAGGAGGAAACAGTTTCTCACATGTATGAGGAAACCATTAAGTATTTAGATTTTAAGCTACTGCTGTTATTTTCAGAATAGTTGAATTTTATTTATTTATTTTTTACATTTCTAAATGTAGAGCATTATTTCTTTGCCAAATGAATTTTTATGGTTAAATTGTTCCATAACGGTGTGTGTGATACACATCGATTAGGTATTCCATTTTCATTCAATAAAAGCTCTTCACTGAAAATAAATGTCATTATGTTGTAATGAGTTTCAATATCTACTGACCTCAGCTGGATTTTGGAGGGTGAGTTGGCTGTGAAAGATTCAGAGCCTCTTTATCTTTCTCTCAAGACACTAATTACTCATTAAATTTTCTTTTTCTCCTTTTTGCTATATTTCCAAAATGTCAAAGGTAAAGATTTTCAAAAAAATGAGAAACTGGTGCAAATGCCTAAAAGTATTTCTTTTAACTTAAAACTTGAGATAGCCAAATGAGAAAGATAACATGCAAACTTTTTGTCTTTGCTTCAGCTGGCTATAACTAAATCAACTGAAATTGGGTATTCCAGGTTTCATCCTGAAGCACATTTCTATAGTTGATTTCTAAGCCCCTGAAAAATGGGGTTTATGAAGAAAATGTAGAAAGACCCTCAACTTCAGGACAAGGCACAGCTATAATTTTACAGGCATTAGGCACCTAGAATAACTTTGTATGAAGATTACTCTGGGATTTGTCCCCCATTTTGTAGAAAATGCTTAATGTTGAACTATATTTTATGCACACAAAAAGACTTATTTTATAAGACAAGGGGCTCAGGGATTTTCATTCCAATATTCAACAGTACTATTACTAAAGGGCTCTCTCCTTCTTCTCTCATAATTGAGTGATCTTAAGTGATATTTAAAAGAAAATGCCACTCTGTTGAACTTCTATGTGAAGATGGTATGTGACAGAGCAACTGGAACTTTTCAAGTAGAATATATTCCACCATGTGCTGGGTGTGTCAGGGAAGAGAGCTGATAGATCATAAGAATAGCTACATATTCTGTCCTGTAGCAATCAAGGAAATGAGTTTTTATTTTTATGTATGTAGAGCAGTGGCTGAAGTGCTAATATTTAAGTGTACAGTAGGGTAAAATCTTTCTGCCTAATGCAGATTTCCAATTTTGTACAATTCTTGTCTGTTTTTACTTTTTTTTTAAATTAAAAAAAAAAACCAGTGCTCAAGATAAGAACAAATAAGAATGTTTAGATTTTCATGCTACCTTTTTGGTGACTCAGTCTGGTTTTATTTAAGAAAGGAAAATATCTATTAATTTCTGAATTTAATTGATAAATTATAGTTTTTCACATGTAACACCTGTTTCAAATACAATTTGTATGAAAATTCAACTCCTTTATAAAAATGTTGATTTTTAATAAAATGCATATTTTTATTGTATATACCATGATGTTTTGAAATAAGTATACATCACCAAATAGCTAAACAGTTCATTATCCCTATGCATACTTCACATTTTTGTAATGAGAATCCTTAAAATCTACTCCCTTAGTGATGCTTAAAATTACAGTACATTGTTAACATAGTCACCATTGTATACTGTACAATAGGTTTCTTGAATTTATTAGTCCTCTCTTTCTACTTTTTGACCAACATCAATCTACCCCTCCTTTCCTGCTATTACACTGCCCAGCCCACCACCCCTCCACATTCTGCTTCTGTGAGTTCAGATTTTTAGATTTCACATATAAGTGAGAACATATGGTATTTGTTTTCTGTGGCTGGTGTATTTCATTTAGCATAATATCCTACAGGTTTATACATGTTGCTGTATGTTACAAACCTTTCTTCTTTCCTAAGGCTGTGTTGTATTCTTTTATGTACATGTAGTGCATTTTTTTTCACTCATTCATTCACGAAGGCACATTCAAATTGAGTCCATAATTTAGCTATTAAGAAGAGCACTCTGCTGAAGATAGATGTGCAGATATCTGATATAAGTTTATTTGGATATATTATCCATAGTGGTAGAATTATTGGATTATATAATGTTACTATTTTTAAGTTTCTGAGGTATGCCAATATTGTTTTCTTACAGGTAATACTACTCTCGCCAGAGGCATTCAAGGGGTACCTTCTTTGCCACATTCTAAGCAGCTTATATCAATTGCTTTTTTGATGTGGATATTCTAACAGATGAGGTGATATCTCATTATGGCTATAATCTGAAACTTCTTGATAATTAGAGGTGCTGGGCATTTTTTTTTTCATATACTTATTGGCCATTTGAATGTTCTTTTGGGTGGTTTTATTTTTTAAGAAAAGATAACTTTTCATTTCTTATGTTCATTTTTAAAAATTAGGTTGTTTGTTCTATTGCTATTGACTTGAGTTCCTGGTATATTTAGATTTAAACACGCAATGGAACTATGGTTTGCAAATATTTTCTCTTATCTTGTAGGCTGTCTCTTCACTCTGTTGATTTGTATACAGAAGTCTGTTTATTTGATTCAACCCTGTTTTATTTAACTTCACTTTGTTTGAGTATGCTTTTGGGACCATATTATCGAAAAAAACCCCAAAACCAAAAAAACCCCAATACTTCAAAATGATTGCCCAGACAAATGCCATGTAGCTTTTCTTCTAGTACTTTTACAATTTCTGGTCTTGCGCTGAAGTCTTTGGTTCATTTTGAATTGATCTTTGTATGAGATACAAGACTAGTTTCATTCTTTAAATAGATATTCAGTATTAGTAACCTTGCTTTTGTTTGTTTTGTAGTACTGAGGCATTGTTCATGTTAGGCAAGGTTATGCCTGTGGTTCTTTTTCCAAAATTTTATTTTGAGAAGGAGAGGACTTACTAGGTTACCTGGGTTGGACTTGAACTTGTGATCCTCCTGCCTCAGCTCTGACTCAAGCCCATGGCCTCAACAAGATTGAAGAAATGATCCTTTCTTTTCTGGGCATCTTTGTGGAAAGTCAATTGACTGGTTTATTTCTGAGCTCTCTATTCTGTTCTACTGGTTGATCTTGTCATTAAGTCAATGTTTTCATTACCATAGTTTTGTGGTATACCTGGATCCCAGTGGTGTGGTGCCCCTAGTATTGATGACGTGAGCAAGAGCTTTGGAATTCCATACAGGTTCTAAAATTTTACTATTTCTACTTCTGTGGAAAGTGTTATTAGATTTTTGATGGGGATAACATTAAATCTATAGATCTTTTTGGGTGGTATAGACATTTAAATAACACTTATTTTTCCAATCCATGATTGTTATATATTTTTTTCATTTTTTATGCCTTAATTTTATCAGTGCTTTATAGTTTTCAGTGTGCAACTCTTTCCATCTCTTGGTTAAATTTACTTTTAGAATTTTTATGAATAAAACTGTATCTTTGACTTCCACTTTAGAAAGTTCGCTGTTCATGTATAAAACACTACCGAATTTTTCATGATGTTGCAGTACAGGTTCTCCTATGTCCTGAGTCTTTGCTGACCTTAAAAGGCTAGAGCCAAAATGTTGGCTGGCCTTGTGGCTCTTCTATTTCTCCAACTCTGATTTGTGAACTTAGGTTGTTAACCATCCAGAAAAAAAGCTAATTAGTATCCTGCAGCATATGCCATTCACTTTGCCTTATCAGACTCAATTGATTTTAGTTGTTGTACGTTTCCTTTTGTATTTCTGCTTTTCACTTCTTTTTTTTTGAGCTACAAAGTGAGTTTATTTATTTATTTTTTCATTTATTTTTATTTTATTAAAATACAAATGTCAATCAGACAGTTTCAAGACACCTTAACCATACACATTCGATGAATTAATACATTGCAAACTGTTTTCATAACGTTTTGGTATTGTACAAGGTGCATACATGATATTATATTTATAGATATTATTTTAGCAGATATCTCTTATCAGTGAATTAAGAGTGTAGTTGCTTACTTATCTTATTTTTTATACCTGAATTATATCAAAAATTCAATAATTATTTTCCTAGTGGATGACCATAGTACTAGAAGCTGATATAATATCCTGTCCAAGCACCATTAGTGCAGATCTTGCCTCTCATAGAATTATGTAGAAGCACAGCGTTATCTACCCCAACTGTACTGTCTGTACACACACATCATGATTTTTTCTTTCTACAACCCTTCCTTTGTCTATACCTGTCAAAAGTGGGCACTCCATTGACATTCAACTAACTTAGGTGCTTGAACTCGACACCACAATCCAACACAGTCCAGCATTCTACAACCATAGTGAGTTATTCAAAGAAATTGTCGACCATATCCATTTACAGCTCAGCTTAATATTATGGGCTCATGATGTATACTTCATTTTTATACTTTTCTGCTGGATGGTT
>PVKA01019240.1:0-42395 GCA_004027165.1 Ctenomys sociabilis
ACAGGCACTCCCACTTGGGCCAGCCACAAGACAACACAGTAAACTAATGCACCCACATACCTCCTTAGGGATGGACCTCAGGGATTGATATTCTAAAGTGATCAATCACCTTGAAAAAGCCAGGAAAAGCCACTAACACACACCCATCACCTTGAGAAATCCAGCCAAGAGCCACTAACACACCCCCTTTCAGGAAGAGCCCACCCCGTTTCTTGTCTGCTTGCTTCCCCATTTGATCCTGATTTTATCAATCATGCTTGCAATCTTACTGATTGACCATAGCTTTTGCCTCATGTTATGCTCATCTAGCAAGTTCCCGCCCGTGTCTCCCACTTTAGGCCCGCCCCACTGGGTAATTTGCTCTATAAAATCCCTAGAAAAGGCAGGGTCTTTGGCAACCCTCTCAGATCCACTTCTGTCCTTTCAGACAGAAGGTTTCTTTCCGTCAATACATGTATTGTTTTTAATCTCCATTGTTCTGAAATTCATTCTTTGACTTTAGAGAAAACAAACTCGCCTCAGGTTGGGCTTTCCTTTCCCCGATATCAATGATAAAGGGAACAGGGGCGCTGAGGTGCAAACCGGGCTTGGCAGGAAGCCAATGTGGGATGGGTAAGAGTGGGAGGGCTACGGTGGGGAAGGACGCCAGGGGGCCTCTGGAGGGGGTCTGTGTGCTTGGGCTTTGCGCCACAGGTGCAGGGACCCCTGACTGACGGGGGCACAGACGGGGATGAACCAGAAGGCTGGGTGCTGCATCCAAGCAGTCCAGGAAAGATGGCGGGGGCAGGAGCTGAAGGAGGCAGAGACGTGGGAGAAAGCTCAGAGGACTTAGACTCCCACAGTGTGGAAGTTGAAAGATTCGAAGGGCAGCCGGGCGTGGTGGCACATGCCTGTAATCCTAGCACTAGGGAGGCTGAGGCAGGAGGATTGTTGTGAGTTCGAGACCAGCTTGAGCTACAAAGTGAGCTTAAGGCCAGCCTGAACTGCACAGTGAGACCCTGTCTCAAAAAGACAAAAAAAAAAAAAAAAAAAAAAAAAAAAAAAAAAAAAAAAGATTCGAAGGGCACTAAGCTCCAGAGAATGCAAGAGCGGTGCAGCTCTGGCTGTAGAAACAGTCATGAGAGGGTGGCTGTGCCAGTGCTGGTGGCCTGGTAGGCACGTGTGCGTGGAGGTGGTGATTGGGGGGTGATGGGTCAGGTCAAATTCCCAGGGGAGAGTGGAAAATGGGAAGAAGCCTCATGGAATGGAGACGCAGAAAGAACATGGGCATCCACAGAGTTCTGACCTTGTGATCAATTGCAGGGTATTTAGAACAAGGGAGAGCTGAGAGAAGGCGGGGGCATTTGGAGTCTGGAGGTGACTGGACTTCCAGCAGGCATGGAGGTGGAGTGGATGGAGCGGCAGCGGATACACAAAAGGCTACTTCAGGGAGCCTGCAGGAGGCAGAATAACAGCTAGATGGAGAGGTGATTCCTGATGTTAAGAGGTCAAGAGCAGAGAGAAGTCCTGTATCTGTTGAGGAGAAAAGATCCAGAAGCCGCAGACAAGGGCGACGGACGCTAATGTGGGACTGCATGTCGGGCCGCACCCCCGCCCTCCGTCTAGTTCTGGGTCTGCCAGCTTGCTGTGGCCTTGTTGCCATTCCAGTTGGCAGGCAGTGGAGCAGGGCCAGGCAGCTGGGGGGGGGGGGGGTCAGGCTCTTTAAAATCTCAAGCCCTAGCGGGGAACCCTTTCCCTGACTGCCACCTACTCTTTCTTCCCTTTCCCCCACCCTGGGGCCCTATCAGAGCTGTCAGCTAGAAACCAGCCAGAAGGTTGTAAACACTGGGGATGTGCCCTGAGGGAGGGAGTGCTGAGGGTGAGGACTGGTTGACTCCTCTGTGCCTTCAGATGCAAACTCCAGGAGCAGCCTCTGTGGGAGGCAGTGCTCTGGACTGCCAAGTTCTGAGCCACGAAGCTGTGCGTCTCTGAGGTTTTGTTACCCACACTGACCCCATAACAACCACTGGGCCAACAACAGGCCTGTGGAGGTGGAAACATCAACAAGCAAGAGATGCTGGCCCAGATGACCTCACTGGAAAAGCAAACTTACACACCACAGGCTGGGGAGAGGAGGCGCTCCTCAGTGCTGTGGGAGGCTGTTTAGAAGCGTGGACACCAAGAAGGGGGGCACAGGGGTGCCACCTGCTAGATGGACCTCAAAGAAGCTGCACTGCTGAGGACCAGAGCCAAAAATTTCAATCTGAGATTTAAAGACCTCTGATTAAAAAGATCTATGAAAGAGAGGTACTGATTTGGAAAAAGGAGTGTGGGTGGACCATTAAACCTAAGGCCACATATGATATGAAGGAGATCTAAAAATAATCCTCTAGCTTAGAACCTGGCACTTTCTCTCTCATGATGGGTGGGCATCTAAATTGGCCTAATTCCATATGAAATGAAAACACTGACATAGCTTACAACCCAGATAATCCTCTCACATAAAGGCAAACATGCTCCCCCTCACACAATACACCATGCAGTGACCTATTATACAGATACTAAGAGAAATTAGGGAAATCCACATGCAATGACATGTAAAGGCATCTAAGACAATGTTAAAAGAACAGAGTGAGTTGTGTAACTCCATGGTATACTTTTATGTTACAAATACCCTATTGTGTGGGTATCACAAGGAACTTATTTTTTGAGACAAGATTATGTTTAGTGTAGGCTGACTTTGAACTCCAACTGTAGCAATCCTCTTGCCTCAGCCTTCTGAGTGCCGGGATAATGATTTTTAAAAATCTAGACAGTCTCTTGCCCTAAATGATTTTACCTGTTAATCTGTTTTGATGACTATATTTTGGGAACTAAATAGTCAGAACAGAAGTTTGATAAGTAGCAGATTTTATGGGGAGAAAGGATCAGAGCATTTACAATGGAAATCCTCTTTGAAAATGAAGTACCTTCTCCCTTGTTTTGCTAGTTGAGGGTCTATATTTTGCTTTTGGTGCAGAGGACCAAACCCAGGGCTTTCACTTGCTAAGCAGCTGTTCTACTGCTCAGCTAAGCCCCCAGGCCCTCTCCTGTTTTCCAGCCTGAAAGTTCCATTCTTATTCCTGTAAGTGGCCGCTTTGGTTTGAATCTGGAAGCAACATGAGGGAATGCTGCGCTCTGAGTCCCGTGTTCATCCCTTACTGTGGGGGCCCTGTGCCAGCTCCCTGGGCTCCACTTTCTTACTTGCCAGTCATGAGACTGGCTCTCAGACTCTCACTTCCTTGTGTGACAGGCTACAGATGCTTGCTTTGCCTATATCAGAGTTGCGAAGATGAAATGTGTTTGAAGGTAACTGGAACCAGGAGGATCAGGCTTGTACAGATATTTAAGATTTTTATAAGTCATCATCATTTATTTTCTTTTATGTTTTGAGTACTGAGAATCACACTCATAACCTCATGCTTACCAGGCAGTCCACAGAAATACTGAGCCAAATCCCCCACTCTCATCATCATTCAAAAGATAGAGGCATTATCCATAACAAAGGGCCAGCCAAATAGCTCGGCAGATTAAAGTACTTGCAAGCAGGTGCAGGGGCCCGAGGTTCAATTCCTGTGCCAGCCCTGCCCCCGGGGCATGCTGAGCTGGCAACTGAGACTGGGCAATTGAGACTAGGCATGGTGGCATGTGCCTATAATCCCAGCTCTTGAGAGGCTGTAAACAGGCAGATCACTGCAAGTCCTATTTTCTAGTCCAATCTAGTAGTGAGACCCTGTAGACCCTTCCCTAAAATACAAAAAAGTTAAAAATGTTCAATTCCCACCCTAACATGGTGGCACACACCTGTGATCCTGGTATTAGGTAGAAGGAGGAGTTCAAGCTCAGCCTGGGTAACGCAGTGACTTAGCAAGATCCTGTTTCAAAAAATGAAAGTTCAATGCAAAAGCCCTAAGTTTTTCTCTCTCTCTGTTCAGTTCCCTATAGATGGGTATTGAATGGTAGAATAAGCAGCCTTTAAAATTTTATGGAGTGGGGAGATAACTCAATAGAATAAGTGCTTGCCTGACAAGTGCAAGGGACTGAGTTCAATCCCTGCTTCTGCCCCCCCATAAATAAATAAATAAATAAATAAATAAATAAATAAATAAAATTTTGTTTTGTTTCTGAACTCTGACCGGCCCTGAATTCATTATGTAGCCCAAGCTGGCTCTGAGCTCATGGCAATTCTCCTGTCTCAGCCTCTCAAGTGCTGGGATGACAGGTGCCACCCAAGTGCCACCACACCTGATAAATAGACTTCTTTTTTGGGGGCAGAACTGGGACTGAACTCAAGCCTTGCTTGCCAGGTGCTTTTTCTACAGAGCCATCTCCCCAACCCCGCATATGGACAGTTTTGAAACAGATAAATGTTTGAGGTAGCAGTTAATTCGTCCCTCCACACCCTGAAGAATGCAGGTACTTTAGAAAATGATATCAGAAAGGATCTGAGTGTAATGGATGAAACCACTAGCTAAGTATTTCACCCTAAAAGACAATATATATTACAAAATTGTGGGACATCCCAAACCCAGAGTATTCAAATGGGTGTTCCCTAAATGCCAGGTATAGTGCTAAGCACTTAACGGAATTAAGATTCATAATGACCCAACCTGCTGTCTCCAGTTCAGAGAGTCAGAGAGCCACAGGAAGCTTAAGCAACTTGGCCAGAGTCACGCTGAGTAAGTGCTGGAGCCAGGAATCTAATTTCAGATAGTCTGACCCCAAAGCCCGTGTGCTGATTTACCTAAAATGGTAGAGTGCTGGCTGAGGAAAACAGGACTTAAGATAGAAAAAGCTGGTGGCTTTTCAATGTCCGACTGAAAAAAACTGTGTAAACATTGTTTCTAAACTTACCAGGTAATAAGAACCATTCTTATAATTGCTTCCCAGACAGCAATGTGCTTATGAATCATGTTTTTATTAGAAATACAGGTTCTTGGTGCGGAAGGCAGCTCAGGGGAAGAGCACGTGGCTAGCAAGCAAAGCCAGGCCCCTGGGTTCAATTCCAGGCATGAGGGGCTGGGACGATAGCTCAGTGCAATAAGTGCTTGCCCTGCAAGTGCAAGGTCCTGAGTTCAGTCTCTGGTACTGCAAAAACAAAAACAAAAACAATTCTAGGCATGAAAACCAAACTGAACCAAACCAAAGAAGCACTTCTGATTCAATGTCTGGGGTGGGGCCTGAGATTTTGCAAGCTCCCTTGCTATGATCCACAGACCACACTTAAAGGAGCAAGGCGCTAGGCAGAGGCTCTGAGATGGTTCTCATCACTGAAAAATGATCTCCCCACTGAACATGAGGAAGTGGAGTTTTACTCAGAACTGGGTCCTGTGAGGCAGTTTCCATAGCTGATCCCCTCACTGAACACCAAACACCTCACTTTTGGGCCTAGCAAAGGTGAGGTGGATTCTGCCAGGCCTGAGTCACTGCTTCGAGACAGATAGCTTTTTCCATCCACTGAATGCTATGGGGCTCTTTGCAGAAAGCTTTCTCCTGCCTAGGGGAAGAGATGAACAGAAGGCCCTGAGCTGCCTGGGGGGCCAAGCCAGTGGGCCTGACCCCTGGTGGTGAGGTGCACTGGGGAACATGTGGGCTGGCAGTTTTTCAGGTTCTGGCAATGTCTGTGCAGAGTAACAGATTAGAGTGTACCGAGGGTGCTATTTGTGGACCGTCATGGAAGTGGCAGGTCTGGAGTCCAGAAGGAAGGGGTGAGGGGAGAGGCTGACTCCTCCTCCTCTTGAGCTGCTGTCCTCACGGCCAGTCCTCCAGTCCTTGCTGTGATACTAAGCGCCATATGTTTGTATGTTGAGGGCAGGGGCTGGTCAGGGTTGTTGGCCTCCTAGATCCACAGCGGGCTATTTGTTGAAGGATGAAGAGCCAGGAGTAGCCACAGAGATGCAGGAAACTGTGTCCCTCCTCCTGGAGATGACTGTGTGCATGATTCATGTCCTGCCACCCCCTCACTTTCTCAGCCTAAAGCCACATGTTCCGGGGTGTGGGGACAGTGAACTGACCCATTCCTCTTTAGCCACAAGGTCTTTACTACACAAGGATCCTCTTGTTCCTAGTAAATTGCCTTTCTTCCCTAGTCAAGAGTCAAGAAACTGAAGCCTTGGAGAAAACAGCAAGTCCTAGTTTAAGGCTCCCCTGAGGTCTTTCGCAAGTGTGCTGAAGCCGAATCAGAGGGCCAAGCATGGGAACCATTTCAGACTATAAGAACTGTGCCCTATGCCCTCTGTCAGGGTCCTCTGCCATATAATCATGCCCACATCCCTGAACTCAAAGCCAATGGAAGGCACTGAGCAGCCAGCGAAGTGCTGCAGATGGAAGGCCAAGTTCTGGGGTGCAGAGAAATAGACTGATGGGTTTGCCTGGGACAACTAAAACCCAGCTCTTTCTGGGTGTGGGATGCTGACCAGTCTCAACTTCTGAGTCTCCACATCAGTGCTTGGTTAGCAGGGTGCTTCAAAGCACCCCTGCTCCTCCCTGTGCTGTGCAGGGCAACGTCATGGACACGGTGCCCGGTCCTCTTTTGTGCGGCATGAGGAAGGGGGAAATTTCTGGAGCTGGAGACAGCTGCATCCAAAGCAGGTGGGGAACCGGTGGTGACACAGGCTCCTTCCTGGAAATGCTACTTTGAACATACTTCCTGCAGAGGTTAACTACAGATGGATTTTTGCCTTTGCCTTGCAAGACAGGTTTCCTATTTTAAGAAGAATATGGAGAAGAATTTTGAGCAACTAAGATATGGCTAGGGCACAACTTTTTTTTTTTGACAAGGGGTTTTGCTACACAGCCCAGGCTGGCCTTGAATTCTTGATGATTTTCCTGCCTTAGCCCTGAGTGCTGGGATTACAGACATATGCCACCATACCTGGCCAGGGCACAACTTTGCTTCCTGAGCTAGCATGTGCTCTGGACTCCTGTTTCTTTCAGCCCAAGGAAACTGGAGCTAATGTTATAGACACATGTCCTAGAGCTGCCCCTTTCTATTCCACGTTGAGGAAGGTCTGTCCTACAGGCTGTAGGAAATGAGCAAAGAAGGGAGGAGTAAATGTGTTAATTTAAGTGTAAGACTTAACATCTAGGGCTCTTGTACTTGATTCTCCACTTTCTAGCACCCTGGATGTTCGTTAGGCTCAGCATTGGTTTAACTGTGGCTTTTGTGTGCCTTAGCTTCCCTGCCCATAAAATAAGGCACCTGCTGAGGTTTACTGAACGTTCCACGCTGAGGATCTGAAATTGCGTCTGGCACAGGCACGCGTTGGACTGCACTGCCGACACTGTTCTTCCCGCATTGATGGTGGTGGGCTCTTGGTACAGAGTGGTAATTTTCTTCTCAAAGGCTCCTACCCTCTCTTCCCTGGGCGTTCTCTCCCCGTACTCCTGTCCGGTCCTCATGGACAGCCTCTGATCCTGCTCTGGCTCCACAATGTTCCCCTCCTCCCAGCAGGTCTTTCCCAGGGTGCTTCCTTCTCCCACACTGCCTGCTGACCTCAGAACCATATGCTCGATCTTCTCCACCCCAAGTCCCTACGAACTAGCAAAGTGTTCATGTGGTACCATCTCTTTTGTTCTGACTTCTGCAGGCCTGGAGGTGCTTTCAGGTGCCCTTCCCAGCTCTTAGCATCTCAATGCCACCAAGTTACAGAGATGGAAATATCCCCAAGAAATTCTACATTCACAGAACTGGACTGATGTTCTGCAGCTGGAAGGTTGTTCATTTCCTTCCTGTGAAGGACCCCTGCACTCACAGGACTCAGTGACAGTGACTCACCGTAGATCCTGTGGGCAGTCAGGGTTCTGGCTAAACCAGTGAGCCAATTAACATGAACTGACCTCCTCTGGCAGCAGCTCTATATGCATGCATGTCACCCTCAGCCCGAAGGACAAAGGTTGAAAGAACCTGGCTCAAATGGCAGGGGGTCTGGTCACTGACACACAAGTGGCTTTAAATAGGCTGTACTGGCAGCCATCAGCTAACTGGTGAACAACTGGAAAGATCACTTAGATGTGCTGGATGCCATTGAAAACAGCTACACATTGATCACTTAGTCCTGTCAACACCTTTGTGAATATCGATCACTCAGTCTTGCCGACCCTTTGTGAAGGAGGGACTCCCAGTCTCTTCCTATGAGAGACAAGGGAATAGGCAGAGAATGTATTTGCTTTTGGTTACATGGCTAAAAGTAGCAGAACAAGTCGCCTGATCACATCTATGTGAATCAGGCACTAGGTGAATGGGCCTCCCTTGGATAATGAAGTGTGTTTGCACCAATATGGCAATTGTAACAGGCATTCAATCAAGATAAGCCCTGGTTTCCAAGCATGATACCTCATGGATCCTCTTCTGCAACCCAAACCCTCTCCCACATACCCCATTCCCCCTGCCCCACTCCCAGGGCCCTGAACTGCACCTTGACCTTGGCCAACTGCTACCATGATCCCCAGCCAGTGTCCAGCAAACATTTGCCTACTTCAAGAGCTACTGTCATAGACTGGCCAAAATCATACTGTGAACAGACTGAAAAACAGTGGCAATAATTGTAGCTAATTTCCTTACAAATAATTACTTTGAAAATGTCTGTTTTAATTGGTGAAATGTGAGGACCTTTACCAGATTCGTCTTTCTTTCTGTTGCCATAACCTTGGAATGAGGTTAGGGTGGAGGGCATAGCCTGTTTTACATTCCAGGGTCAGCGCTCTGAGACTTGAACATTCTCTTTCGGGCCTGACCTTGGGACCTGGAGCTTGGTGCAACTCGTGTAACTAACTACCAGACACTCGCTCAGGTGACATTTGAGCCATTATCAATGACTCAGCCACAGCAACAACTTACAACATCTTTGCTCCTTGTCCTGAAGCTACAAATAAAAAAAAGTGGGTGGGCCCCAGAGCATTCTAAACTTGGTGTATCTGGCTGGCATATTTTAATCTCACAACAATCTCATCAAGAGACCACGACTTATATCTCTCATCCTATGCCTGGTTAAGTCTTGAGTTTCGGACATGTTAACAAAATGCTCCCACATGTACAGGGCCAATCTTGTTGATGTTACAACTGCACTAACTATCATATAGAGGATCAGGAAGCAATCTTTATCTCAAAAGGAAAGGAAAACTTCCAGGACGCAAACAGAACAACATCCCACCCCCTTCCACCTTTTTCTACTTTCCCAAACGGGCACAAAAATCACGGAAATAACCAAAAGGAAATTAGCATTTCCTTCGTACCTACTGGGTTTTAGTTCTAGTCATACCAGTTAACTCTTTCAATTCTGGCCACACGTTTTATGTTCTGAAGAATTCGATCTGAGACTTTTGGGGGTCTGCTCAAGGTCAAATCAGAATCTGAATCCGAAGCAGTATCCTTTCCACCGGTCCCGCCGCAGTTCAGAGAATGCAGATCTGCCGCGGGGAAATTAATGACCCACAGCCATCCTGTGGCAGCTCTGCGCCACAACTGGGGCCTCAAGCTGGTTCTCGTGACTCAAATCTTTCCACCCAAGTGCCTGACTGCGGGAGTAAAAGGACCACGTGAGCACCCCCCCACCCCAGCCCAGACGGGTGAGGGACAGGGCCTGTCTGTCCAAGGGCAAGTCACAAGAGTGACAATGAGCCAGGACTGGATCCCTTGGGAACAATCCCTCCCGCTTCTTCACCAGACCGGCGCGAGGTAGCCCGGCCCGAAGCAGCCATCAGGAGCCGCAGGTCGTCACTGCGTTCCAGGTGCGGCTTGAGATGCGGCCTTCCACGCAAAACGGGGCCGCTCGGGAGGAACTGGGTATGACCTTGAGTGCGTCTTCCCGGTAGAACGACCTTCGGGGGCCGGGCGAGGGCCCCCCGCGGTTCCTGCCGGTCACCTGCGAGCGAGGACAGGCGGTGGCAGAATAATTGGGCGAGGCCTTTGGGAGGGGACGGTGCTGCCCCACGTGGACCAGCTCCCCAACGGGGGCGTGGCCGCCGGCACGGGCCGGACCAATGAGCGCCACCGACGGGCTCACCCGGCCCGCCACGCTCGGCCGGCTGGGGCTGCGTCATCCGGGAGGCGGGGCTCCGGGCCGGCGCGAGGCGCGGCGGGTCACGCGGGTCGCGGCGCCGGCTATAAGTAGGGGCCGGCAGCGTGCTCCGCCAGAGTGATGGCTGCCGGCGCGCGCTGCGTGCTCTCTCTTCTCTGCTGTTGAGGCGCCCGCAGCTGCGTCCCCGTTGGGTCACGAGTCCCGCCGAGCCGCTCGCGGTTCCGCTGTCCCGGGCCGTGTGCCCGCCGGCCTCCGGTGCGTGCGTCCGTGGCTCTAGCTCGCCGCCGCCGCCCTGGTCTCGTCGTCTCCGCTTGGCCCTCAGTTTCCTCTGGTGAGTGGTGGCGCCGGTCAGCCGAGGCTCTTTCTTCTCCCGGGAGCCGGGTGCGGACTCCGCGGCTAGGGAGGCGGCGGGGCGGGCGTGGGCGGTGCTCTCGGCTCCTAGCTTCGCGGGCGGCTGTCGCCTCGCTCCCTCCCCCACCCCGTCGCGCGCCCGCGGGCCTTTTTGGCGGTCTCCGGGCGGCGCGCGCGCGGGAACGGCCCTTTTCCGGTTTGCGCGGGGAGGACGAACGCGGGCTGGCGGCCGGGGCCCGGGGTCAGGGGCCTCGGGGGACTCCGGGCACCACGTGCCCTGCCGCCGTCCCTCGCCGCCTCCTGCGGGGGACGGGGCCAGCGGGTGCGGAGGGCGCGGCGGGGCCCGAGCCGCCGGGGCAGAGCGGGGTGCCGAAGTGCTCCCCCGGGGACGCGCCGCTATTGTTAATTTCTCCCCCCTTGCTCCCCCCCAGGATGAACTTGCGTCCTTTCTGTCATCCGCCATGGAATTGTGCCCCGTGCGTATAGCCCTCCTGAACCAAAGACACCCCAGACAACAGACACCCATACACAGTGTATAGCAGTAACTCTCCAGCTCGGTTTTTGGCCGTAGTTTACAGTATTTAATTTTCTATTATATATATTGTTATTATAACATTTTTGATACCTCATATTTCTGTTTATACATCTTGAAAACCGCTCAGTAGTTCTCTCGTTAATCACAAAAACCACTACTTAGAGAATGGCTGCTCCTCCTGCTGCTGTTTTTGATCCATTATGGATGCTCATCTTGGGCTTCATCATTGCATTTATCTTGGCGTTCTCCGTGGGAGCCAATGATGTAGCGAATTCGTTTGGTACAGCTGTGGGCTCAGGTGTAGTGACCCTGAAGCAAGCCTGCATCCTCGCTAGCATCTTTGAAACCGTGGGCTCCGTCTTACTGGGCGCCAAAGTGAGTGAAACCATCCGCAATGGCTTGATTGATGTGGAGATGTACAACACCACCCAAGAGCTGATGATGGCAGGCTCAGTCAGTGCTATGTTTGGTAAGTTCTGTTCATGTACTACTCGAAGTGGTGGGTGAGCCAGTTTGGATCATGGTGGTTCCTTTTTTGTACTGAACCTTTTCAACTATTTCTATCAGAACGCATTGATTATGTAATGGAGTTTTGCCATTTACTTCCTTAAATTTGACTTACATTTTTCAGGTTCTGCGGTGTGGCAACTGGTGGCTTCATTCTTGAAGCTCCCCATTTCTGGGACCCATTGTATTGTTGGTGCAACCATTGGTTTCTCCCTCGTGGCTAAGGGGCAGAATGGTGTCAAGTGGTCTGAACTGATAAAAATTGGTAGGTTTAACTCAGAATGGCTTAATTTTCATTTCTGTCATAGGTTACCATGACATTATGTATTTTAGTATATGGTATGAAATGGGTGAATTTAGGAGGTTTGAAGAGTGCACGTAAGTAGTCTTTAGTTCTTGGGTTCCATTAGTTGATCTTTTTTTTCTTCATTCTATTTTAGTGATGTCTTGGTTCGTCTCTCCACTGCTTTCTGGTATTATGTCTGGAGTTTTATTCTTCCTTGTTCGAACATTCATCCTTCATAAGGTAACCTTTCTCCTCCCTACTATGACCTTTCTTGGGTCATACTCAGTCTTACTCAAATTCCGTAGCATTCTTGCAGTTGTGGTTGGTATGTAGGTATGTGGCCTTGGGAAGCTATAAAAGTTCTTTGTTCTGTATACGTATGTTGTGCAACTCTGAAAAACAAGATTTTAGTACCCAACAGGGCATTCAGGTTGGAAAATTTGAGTACCAGTTGCCATGAAATCGAGACTGAAATGAAAAAGTCTGGAAGTTCATTTGAAAGTGGCTTTCTCAAGGGCTGGCCTGATAGCTCAGCAAACTAAAGCACCTGCTTAGGCAGAGCACAGCAGCCAGCTGGCGTGCTGTGCCCGCCCTGCTCATGGGACAAGCTAAGATGGTGTGGTGGTGTGCGCCTGTAATTCCAGTACTTGGGAGACTGAAAACAGGAGGATCACTATGAGTCTGATCTACTAGTGAGACCCTGTCCTAAAATACAGAAAAAAAGAAAGTGGCTTTCTCTAGCTGTGTGCAGATTACTTTAAACTACTACTTTCAGGCCAGTTGGAATTGTAAGCTTGGTGTTCAGTAAGTCTCTTTTTCCTAAGATACCAGTGATGGGTCTTTCACTGTTGACTAGCATAACCAGTTTATAAGCTTTTTTTTTTTTTTGCAACTGGGGATTGAACTCAGGCCCTTGCGCTTGCCAGGGAAGCGCTTATTCCACGGAGCCATTTCCACGGCCCCAAGTTTATAAGCTTTTTGATGAGGGTCCTACCTCCAATAGTGACGCCAATTTCTCAGAATAGGTAAGAATAACTTTAAAGATAGGTGGCTTTTGGGAATGGGCAATGCACTCAGATAACTGCTTAATTTCCTATCCTATTGCTAGATAATTTGAAAATTCCTTTTGACTTTACAGACCCAGTAGCATTTCTTTTATCAAGAAGTCTGATCCTGGCTCCACAGTAAATGTAGACAACAGGGATTATGTTGGCACTGGACTAAGTTACAGTAAGAATAAATGCATGTTTCTTAGGAAACAAAGCTATCCTTTTTCCAAGGTGAATAGCTTTTAACTGTCCATTGTCAAGTTCCTTATAAAAGTGCCCCTAAACTGGAAATCCGAGTGAAGGGAGATAGATAGCTTAATCCCAAGGGATAAGAATGTATTCAGACCCCTACTTGTCTTAGTCTAGTTTTCAGCTTCTCTGGGGAAGGATTTGTGTTCTGTAATTGGTAAAATGACTCACAGGTCACTATTATACTTAGGCTGAGTCTGACAATATAACAGTTTATATTGCACATTTGAAACCTAAGAGATTGGCATAATATGACTGAACAAACAGTGCACTGATACTCTGTAGGTCTGATAGTGTATCAGTAAGCAGGTATGACTAGTCCCCCCAATATATCCAGGAATCTTTATGTTATTATAGACACAAACTTAAGAGAGTACCTAGTAAGTGAAAAATAAAGCTATTCTGATGAAGTGTGGGTATGAAGACCCCTTTTCTTTTATATAACTAGATTATGGTGTATTCGTATTTTCAGGAAGCTTTAAGGTGTTAAGTAGAACATATAGTAATAAAATTTCCTAAAATCATTAGTCCTGTTACCTCTTGGGAATGACTGGGAGGAGGAAGAATGAACTCTAGCTTTCTCTTTTTTAAAACCATGGAGCTTGTGTTTTGTAATATATTGTAGTGTCATTTATTCCCTGCTCCATACCCAGTGCTTTATTCCTGTTTACCTCCAATAATACTTAATTGGGGCATAGGAAAAATAAGTGCATAAACTCTGATCACAGTTTGATATATTGAGACCTTATTGCCAGATAAAGAGTATTTGAAAATCTGTTAGAAGACCCCATAATGTCTATAATAAACTTTCTGTAGTCTGTAGGCCGCTAATGGGCTTTAATTTTTAGGGACGAAGGGTTAGGTTTATTGGGAGAATTTTCTTGACTTCTGAAGAAAAAGATGCCTTAGGTTGTTAACCTTGTTCTTTGTCTAGGTTGTGGCCAATACTGTTGTTGTGCAGGGATAAATAACAGTTCCTCCGTTCTGTAAGGTTTTGTTTTTGTTTTGTCTATTTTGACCTTTAGTATTCTTTTAAGCAGTGGATAAACAAAATTAAGCTTGGTGTTCATATATGCCTATCTCTACTAATAGGGACTGATGTCCTTGTTCACAGGTGGCCTGTAACATTCTCTTCTGCTTTGGTGATCTTAAACTACTACCTCCAGCTCCCAAAGTATTGATTTTTTAAAATTGTTTTTTGGTTAGAAGTTTAGTGTCTCTTTTGGATCTTCCTGTAGATGGATGTGCACCAG
This sequence comes from Ctenomys sociabilis, assembly GCA_004027165.1. Taxonomy (NCBI): domain Eukaryota; kingdom Metazoa; phylum Chordata; class Mammalia; order Rodentia; family Ctenomyidae; genus Ctenomys; species Ctenomys sociabilis. The sequence continues at coordinate 14,268 of PVKA01019240.1, forward strand.
TACCCTTCCCAAATACTCAGGTCTGTTTCCTCATTTTTGTTTGACTTGAGTGTTTTTCTGTAGAATTAATAAACATGAGTTATAAGTAAATCTCATTTTCAGTTACACTGGCCTTGGTGTTTCTTAAAGATTTCATAGGTTTGCCTCAGCCCTTGCACCCGCTGATACTTCTATTCCTGTCCCCAACCCCTCAGAAAAACTGGCTTGTCCTCTTTTCCCCTGAGACATTGATCTTTGCTCAAGTGATCCTCACTCCCTGACCCTCTACTATTAAAATGTGTCCATCCTCCCATCAGTGTCTCCTTGCCTACCCTTTTCTGCACAGTGTCTATTTGTCAGTGCCTTCTATTATTCTGTTCCAGACTATGGATTGTTGAGGGGTCAGGGACTCATTTGGTCCCATTCCTTTTTGTGCTTTAGGGCCCAGAGTAGTTGCCCCCCCAATTGTTCTTGAGAGTCTCTTGACTGAGTGGATGACTTAGGGGGAACAGGTGGCTTTTTTTCATTTCACTTAGGTAAAGTACTGATTATATAGGTAGTGCTGTGTCTATTAGATATGCAGATACATGCTGCATGTTGTATTACTAATATTTGAAACATAAAGTCAGGTAAGGGATAGTCTCACCTCAGTCTATTTCGGTCACTTCTTGGGTGTAGTTCATCCTCAGGAGTTTGTTAAGGTTTACATGTGAACTTCAGGTACCTTGGAACTTGGTATTGAAACTTACTCAGGATGTTATCAGTCACTGGTGTGGGTATTAAAAACAGCAAAGGAAAAGGCCACCTTTAAGTAGTAGAAGATATAACTAGTTTTCTCAAAAGACTTCTAGGAGCAAAAGCAGGAAAAGTCCAGTTTGCCTTGGAAATTATTATGATGAGACTGTTCTTAGCATTGAAATTCCCAAAGCTGCCCTGTTACAAGTTTCTTTAAAAATGGCTTTAATTTTTATAGCTTCTAAGATACTGATCTTGATGTTTTATAGGCAGACCCAGTTCCTAATGGATTGCGAGCTTTGCCAGTTTTTTATGCCTGCACAATTGGAATAAATCTCTTCTCCATCATGTATACTGGAGCCCCGTGTAAGTATACACCAAAATATTTAAATGTGAATTTAACGTTATTTACAAAACTTGCATTAAATGCCCAATTTACCCCTTTTTGCTTTACAGGGCTGAAATCTCCTAGAAGGTGGCTGGCCTGCGCCCATTTCAGAAGGCTGCAGGCTAGTGTATGCTGAGTTAACCTAGATAGTTTTTCAACCAAAGAGACCTGCTCAGATTCTAAATCACTACAGACCTTTCCTCTTTAGTCTTCACAGGATCCACGATAATATGGCCTTCTCCCTCCCTTTCTCCTATCTATGCTAAAAATGCTGGAATTGATACTGATCTCAACTACTGAAGAGTCACTAGTTACATATCTGTTCTTCACTAATCAGTCATTTAGGACTGGTTTGCTGGATATCATTTTTCTCTCCCAAATGGAGCTACTTCTGTTTCTAAGCACTAAATTTACTCCTCTGAATCTGCTTGAATGAGAAGAGTTGCGATGTTTAACACCTGTTCTAAGTACACTGGGAAGAAGAATTCATGCAGCTATGAGAAAAAGTAACTTGTGAGAATGGAAAGGTTAAAACATTGATTGCTTTCATACTGGGACTAAGGAAAGGCATGAATGAAGTTAGGGCACTACCTGTTTCATTTAGCATCTGCAAAATTGATAACTTGTATCTATCTTGTCAGGCAGGCCAGTACAGTTTTGGCTTGTAGGCTTATTTAACTTATTGGTACTTCAACTCATAGGTCAGTGGCATTTTAGTCTTTTGTCTGTGACCTTAGGGCACACGTGCATGTGCGTGTAGACATGTAGATGTAATACCACTGTATACATGTGTGTATGTAGTTAGAAAGTATTGTCACAGAGCAATTTACCTATGTGCTTTGTATTTGTATATTCAAATATTTTAACTTTGTAGTGCTTATTTTGGCTCATTAAGATTTCATTTCTGGGCCAGGGAGATGCCTCAATAGAATAAGTGCTTGTCTGGCAAGGGCAAGGTCCTGAGTTCAATCCCCAGTACTGCAAAAGTAAAAAGACTTCATTTGTGACTCATGGATTATGACTTGGTTCTTAAGTCTCCAAGTAAGTCACCAATGTGGAGTTAGCAGACTAGTTTTGACCTTGTCTGTATTCCTGTAATATTAGGAAAGGAACATAGCTTTATGAGAATAATTGGTCTTGGAGGATGCCACACTCCTTACCAAGTAGTGTAGTTAAAGGGTTATATGCCCAGTTTTCTTCTGTTACAATATGAGTCTTTTTAAAGAGGCTTCCATGAATCTGATCATTTGTGGTTATGTGTTAATAAAAGGTTAAGTAAGATTGGAGATTAGGAACTCAGATTTTCAGTCTGTTGTATATAGTGGAGGGGGATAAACCCAGGACCTTGGCATTGAGTACCCCCTCTCACCCCCCCAATGAAATTTGAGACGAAGCCTCAGTAAGTTGCCCATGCTGGGCTTGAATGTGATCTTCCTATCTCATTCTCTTAGAGTGCTGGGATCATAGCTGTGTACCACCTTGCCTGACTTTTCAGTCATTTGAAAATAGGAACTTGATAAATTGTGTTTGTTTTTTATAAATCATTTAATAAAAAAATCCAGTCTCATTTCCCATTTTGATTTAGAATGTAGATAAATTCAAATTGTGATGAATTGAAGTTCATGTATATTTTATATAACAAAGTCAAAATATGAGGAAGAAATCAAAAGACTAATAGTAACTATAGAACTTTAGTTTTGAAGGGACTTTTATCTGATTTTTACATATCTTGAGGCAGTGAATTTCTGTTTGATAAGCTATTTAATACCTAATGAGTAAAATAAGCAGAACAAGCTTAAGTAGCTAAGCTGTGGATGGATCATAACATCGCTTAGGCTTAGATAGAATTATATGTTTTCCTTTAGGCTGGTAGCTAGGAGCCTCTTGGCATCAAAGTGACAAACAGGTGACAGTTAATACTACAAATTGTTTTTTTTTGGTAGAACCAAGGTTTGAACTCAGGCATGCTTATTCTACTGAGCTATCTCTTTGGCCCCTATATCACTGATTCTTGAACTTTGTGATAAAGTATTGGTGACCTAGTCTCTTAGATACGGCTTATTAAACTAAATTCTTCCTTTCCTTTGTGAAAGACAGCTGTATTCTGTGAACTGTTACCTTCCCATAGATGATGTGTTTCAAATGAATATATATGTGCAGTTAGACTCAGGAGCTGGGTGGGGGGTGGGATGCTTTTCTTTGCTTCATGGCTAGTGTAGAGATCCTTACCTCTCCTGCCAAGAAGGGAAAAGGTAGGATGTGAAAAGACCGAGGACATGAGTCCAGCAGGCATTTAGGTGGGCCACACTGATGGAGTTTTAAAATGTGCAATTTTTTCCCAGATTTGTATATCCATCAGCATAGTTTGTACTCTGGAGTGGAAGCTGTCAGCAGCTGGCCAGGGCAATGGGCTGGACTGGGGAAGCCCTGCGTTCCTACAGGAGGGCTTACACGTTGTTGCAGGGGGCTGTTGCCCTGGGGTTTTCAAGATGCACCATTTTATCTCCTAGTGCTGGGCTTTGACAAACTTCCTCTGTGGGGTACCATCCTCATCTCGGTGGGCTGTGCAGTTTTCTGTGCCCTCATCGTCTGGTTCTTTGTATGTCCCAGGATGAAGAGAAAAATTGAACGTAAGTAAAGACTTCTGGCAGAATGTCTTGACTAGTGATGTGTTTATTTTTGTTTAGCCCTGTAAAAATTGACTATTTGCATAGATTGGTAAACTGAGATTTTAAGTGAGTGTGGATTTGCAGTCCAAACTAGATTTTAGATGGATTTTAACTGAGATATAGTTATGAAGACTATTCAACCTAAGTTAGAGAGATAGAAGTGAGGTGTTTATCTTTTAAAAAAATGTACGTTGTTCAGTAGTGAGTGACATGATAAATACAGAGAAAATGTAACCTGGGTTAATTGACAAGGGGATAGCTTTGTAAAAGCATGGGTTAGGCACAAACTTTTTATGCTGTGTATAATTACAGACTAGCAAAACTGATCTTGATGCATGTAAACATACAAATTTTCACGATGCATATATTCAGATGCATGTTGTGTCTGTGCTGGAATTACAAACTTTAAAAGTAAGCATTTTCATGTGTCACCTAAAAGGATTATTTAGGTCATTACAGTACTCTGTTATGTAAGTAAATACTGAATACTGTAGATTCTAGTTAGTATCAGTCTTAAATCAATTCTTACTGGCTGAGATCTCTTAAATCATTTTTGTCCTCAGCTGTGCAAATGCTAGATTAGCAGCGTAGTTTGTTCTTCATTAGTGGAAGGATGCACAGGCTGCAGTGGTGGCAGGAAGAGTGCTGCGTCACCACGGCCTAACCGAGGCTCTGAGCTGCCGGCTGTGCCGCATATGCAGTGGTAGCCAGGCTTTTGGAACTCTGTGACCTCGTTTTTTCCTCATTTTTGGGAGAAATGAGAAAATTCTTGTTTTAATGTTAGTCTGATTTGACCAAGGTGCCTGACTGGTAGGCAAGCATGCAGAGCACTGGCCTGAGTGCTCCTGTCTGGCTATGGAATTAGAGCTGTAAGGCATGCCTCTTTGTTTCACACAGGTAGACATTAAAGTTGTTTGCAGGTAGATAATACTTGGCTTGAAGTCTTGGGCTGAAATTCGGGACACTACATTTTAAAGAAGAACATGAGTTAGGGGAAGTCTAGCATTTCTGTTGACAAGATGCAAGCTTGAGCTGCCTTCCACTACAAGGACCTAAGCAGATTCATTTGTGGAGGACTGTAAAAAGTAATTAAGTATGGAATGGTTGTAAAGGCTAAAATGTTTCTTGCCTGGCCATTCATAGCAAATTTATGACCAACAGAGGGTATGCTATATTGCCGGCTTGTAGCCAGGTGAAGCATTAGTTACTGGCAGGTGATAAAGTGGGCAAGAAAGGCCTCCTGAACTATAACTGATGTTTATGTCTATTCTCATTTTGAGATGGACTGGGGGGCTGTGGGCAGGTAATATGGTCAAACCCAAATCAGTTCCTTTTTTCTTTTTTTTTCTAGGAGAAATAAAATCTAGTCCTTCTGAAAGCCCCTTAATGGAGAAAAAGAATAGCTTGAAAGAAGACAGTGAAGAAACAAAGTTGTCTCTCAGCGATAGTGAGAGCCGGCTTCCTGCCTCTGAGGTAGGGTCTGCCACTGTCCCACTCAGGGCTGTGGTGGAGGAGAGAACAGTGTCGTTCAAACTTGGAGACCTGGAGGAAGCCCCGGAGCGAGAGAGGCTTCCCAGCATGGACCTGAAGGAGGAGACTACTGTGGACAGCACCATCAATGGTGAGTTGATGTTCCCAGGGGTTGCTTTGTTTTCTGTGGTGCTAAGGAGGCCTTCTGATGTGGGACTGGGTGCTCTTTGCACTGACTGTTACCTCTTGGTCTTGGCCAGGTGCGGTGCAGTTGCCTAATGGGAACCTTGTTCAGTTTAGTCAAACTGTCAGCAATCAGATAAACTCCAGTGGCCACTATCAGTACCACACTGTGCATAAGGATTCTGGCTTGTACAAAGAGCTGCTCCATAAGTTACATCTGGCCAAGGTGGGCGACTGCATGGGTGACTCTGGTGACAAGCCCTTGCGGCGTAACAATAGCTATACTTCTTACACCATGGCAATTTGTGGCATGCCCCTGGATTCATTTCGTGTCAGAGAAGGTGAGCAGAAGGGTGAAGAAATGGAGAAGCTGACGTGGCCCAGCGCTGACACCAAGAAACGAATTCGAATGGACAGTTACACCAGTTACTGCAATGCTGTGTCTGAACTTCACTCTGCGTCTGAGATGGACATGAGTGTCAAGGCCGAGATGGGCCTGGGGGACAGGAAAGGAAGTAGTGGCTCTTTGGAAGAATGGTATGACCAGGATAAGCCTCAAGTGTCACTCCTCTTCCAGTTCCTGCAGATACTTACAGCCTGCTTTGGGTCCTTTGCCCATGGTGGCAATGATGTCAGGTCAGTCCACTTTGAATCTTGGCATATTATGTTTAAATGGTCTTCCCTTTTTAACTGCTTTAGTATTCTCCATGCAGTCTATCTATAGATAGAAGGGACAGGGGTAATACTGATTACTGACTTAATAAACAGTGGAATTTTTATTCTATAGAGATGACAGTATTTTTAGCTTTATTTCTTTACGTGAAAATACAAACAGATGGTTTTCTCTGAGAAATCTTCATCTGTCCAGATGGAGTTTAGTTCTTTGTTAGTGGAGTGTAGGACATAAAATGAACGACTTAAAATCACTGTATTGTTGAGTGAATCAGTGGGTAGGTAAGCCCTAGTTTCATGGTCTGTAAGCTTCATCGGGACCCAAGAGTTGCTCAAGCTGCCTGTAAGAAGAGGGCCATACCTGCATGGTACTCTACTTTGCCAGAATAACTTTCATGTTTTCTTGTATGTTCAAGTTCCATTTCCTTTGAAAGAAAGGCTCTTGGGCTTAGACATAAGCCTAGTAAGTCACTTAGCACATTGGGTATTGCCGTGATGTAGTTCTGCATGGAAAGTCTCTTTTTTCTTTTAGCAATGCCATCGGTCCTCTGGTTGCTTTGTATCTGGTTTATGAGACACGGGATGTTTCTTCAAAGAAGGCAACACCAATATGGCTTCTCCTCTATGGAGGCGTTGGCATCTGTATGGGTCTGTGGCTTTGGGGAAGAAGAGTTATCGAGACCATGGGCAAGGACCTGACCCCAATCACACCTTCTAGGTGAGTGTGTAAAGCAGATCTTAAGAGATCTTCATTCTTTTAAGAGAAAATACTGTGTCGTGTTAACACACAGATCTCAAAGGTGACTAGTTTTGTGTAGGTTACTGATATTACTCTCATTGCTGATCTGAATTTTTTTATTGTCTGGTCTGAAACATACTAGTTTAACATTTACCTACTCAGCTCCTGAGAAAAATGTGTGTACTAAGAGTGAATAACTATTTGTACCCAGCTTTTGTATTTATGTGAGAGCAGAGTGATGTTTACTGAATTTCTCAAAATAAAACTAAAAACTAACAATAGTTCAGAAGAATTTAACCCTCAAAAGTTAGAGAAGAGGAAAAGGGAGAGTGTCGTGACCCCACTTAAAGTAGGTTACAGGAAATAAAGATGCTGTGAGGCTTGTCACTGAGTAGAACTAGAAGGTTTGCATTAGCTAAAGATTAGTGTTAGCTTATTAAAACAAAAAACCCTGAGTTTTTATAAGAATTTTTTGTGTGTACAGTGGCTTCAGTATTGAACTGGCATCTGCCCTCACTGTGGTAATCGCATCAAATATTGGCCTTCCCATCAGTACAACGCATTGTAAAGTAAGTACAAGACATTGGTGTGTCTTTTAAGCATTGTAGGAATACGTATTTTATTTTTTGCTTTAGAAAGTTTTATGTTTTCAGCTTCTTGCCTATTTAAGTTCTCTTATATGGAACTAGCTATGATTTCTGGCTGCTGACCTCGTCCACTTTACTTGTCTCCCATCACCGTCACTTTCTGGTGTTTGGTCTTGAGTCATTTGTATGGAATGGTGTTATAGTCTTTTCTTGTGGGGAAACTATTGAGACCAGTGTGGATGTGTGCTAATAAGTTGACCCGCTGTTCTGGGTGGGAAGACTTTTGCTACCATCTGTGACTGATGTCCTGGTTTTAAGTAGTTTGTGAGGTTGGTTCAGCTGTTAGGAGAGTAGTTTATTTACAGAAAGCATATATTAAGGGTTTTTCAGGACTGTAGTATAGGCGTGCTTATACTATTTTTAGTAAAATTAGCATAGATTGAATGATTTGATTTTTACATTGCCTTCCTCTTTTCATGAGAAGGATATTTTTGGTGGGGGTTGGCTGGCTCAGGCTGCCTTAAAGGCAGCATGTGGAGCTGGGGATCAAACCACAGTCCCTGTTGCCTGACTGAGATTGCCCAAGCAGGTGCATTAAACAACTAAGCTAATACATAAACTTGAGAAGTGTTTGTTTTTTTTTTTTTTCTGTTCATCTTTTCATGAGAAATCATAGTCTGTTAGAAACCAGCTTCCATGGAATTGGTCTTGGCCCATTGATAGGCCTCTTAATCTAAATAACCTCAGGTGTTTTCTTTGCCAAAATACTTTGCGTACTTAAGTTAGCTAATATCCTTGGTCTGTGTCTCTCCTAGGTGGGCTCCGTCGTGTCTGTTGGTTGGCTCCGATCTAAGAAGTCTGTTGACTGGCGACTCTTCCGCAACATTTTTATGGCCTGGTTTGTCACAGTTCCCATTTCTGGTGTTATCAGTGCTGCCATCATGGCGGTCTTCAAATATCTCATCTTGTGAGTGTCAGAGATTTAAATTTGTGTCATTATTTGGAACCACCTTACACGTTCGTGCTCCCTTGAAGAATGATTACAGTGTTACCGAAGATCTGACAAGAGTCTTTAAAAGTTTGGGAGCTGTGGAAAGGAAGTGTTACTTCATGCTGTAATCGCTTTTGTGCTAAATGACTTGTCTCAAAATTAGCTATGTAAAATAGCCAGGTTTCCACTGGTTCCTACTGAGGTCCCCTTGTGGGCTGGGAATTCCTGTACATATTTCTCTACTTTTTGTATCAGGCTTCAATTCCATTATGTTTAATGTCTCTGAAGATAATTGTGTGTGTACGTGTGTTTTTGTTTTTTTTTTTTAAACCACGCAGAGCCTGTTGACAATATACTCTGCTTTGTTGGTTTCACCAGCTTCTGCCCTAACAACGCACAGGGATTTAACAACAAAACTTATAACTGAAGCTTCCCTTGTAGTCTCCTATAGAAATAGAGCCCTTGGCACTCTGGCTCTGACAGTCGTGGCAGATTCTGTTGGCATAAGTGGGAACTTAGAGGGATGAGGTTCTTTGAACACAGTGAAAATTTAAATTACTTAGTAACTTCTTTCCAAGTAATTCATTCACTGTTGCTAAGAAGTAGGGGGGAAAAGCCTTTTGGCAATCTTCATAATTTCTTTAAGATTTCTGGCAGTGTGGGATGGATGAATGAAGTGGAATATGAAATTTGGGCAAGCTAAATGGGACAGCCTTCCATGTTCATCTGTCTACCTCTTAACTGAATAAAAAAAGCCTACAGTTTTTAGAAAATTGGTTCTCATGTTTTTTGTTCATATTTGAATTGTCTGCTTCTGATCAATTAGTCTTGCACCCTTAGGAATGTGTGAATGTCTTCACAAGTGAGAGTTCCTATCCATCTTCAAGTTCTGAACCCTCTTTGTAAATGTTTCTATGATCCCCGAAGGGGCCGGAGAGATGGCCCAGTGAAATAAGCACTTCCCTGGCAAGCGCAGGGGCATGAGTCCAATCCCCGGTTCCGCAAAAAAAAAAAAAAAGTTGGTTCTATGATCCCCGAACACACATGACTCTCCCTGGGGATGGCTGGAGAATTTTCATTTTAGTAGCGCAGCTGAAGACATTTTCATGTTAGTACTTATAGATAATACTTGTTTTTAACAACTTTAGTTTCCTTGCTCTTGTTTTCATTACCTTTTTTTTTACATTTAGAGTATAGCAATAATTGATACAACATTAGAAGCAGTATGCATTTGGAAGACCAAAATGACAGGTATTTCAAGCATGGTTTTAGTATTACACATTGCTGTCCTCACTGTAGTTGCTTAGTTCACAGATATCAGCATATAGAGTTGGTCAGGGTGAGAATTCTACCCATTAACTGCTATTTTAAAAAACCTAATGGAAATTCTAAGGACCATTGCTTTAACCATCTTGTTTATATATATATGGATGGATTTGCCCCAGCCATATTTCCTAACTTAATTTCCTTTCTCTGTGTTGTTTAATCCATAAGTTCTGTCTGCATTTAACTGTTACACCTTCCAATTTTTATTTCTTCTTTTGAGCTCTTACACTAGGGAGTTTCCCTGTTTGTACAGACTGTTCTGGTTCACTCTTGAGTTCAGGGATTCCAGATATGCACTGCCATGGTTGTCCTAACATTTCACATAGTTCATGTCTAGCTTTGATATATGGGAAGCTGAGATGAGTTTTGTATGTATGTACTTCAGCTTCATTCAAAAATTGCCAGTTTGGGATTCCTCAATCTTACTATTTTTTTTATCCTTGAACAGTTAATACAAAGCATAATTCTTTGCAAACGAGGTTGATGGTTTCTGCCCTGGACATTGTGGACCGGTACTTTTGAAATAGTGATTTTATTTAGATGTTTTAATAGAATCCAGCAACAAGACTATTGAAGGATAAGGCTATGCCTAATCAGACCTGTGGTGCTGTATGGCCTCACATAAGCCCAGGTTTTTCTGGATCTCTGCTTAATGGAAAACAGTACCTACCTACCCAGCACTTACTGTGGATTAGGTAAACAATACCAGTGCCTGGCCAACATGGTTTTGAGTCACCTTTTAATTGAGTATTGCGTATAAAGCACATTTGGGCTGGGAAGATGGCTCAGTGGAATAAGCGCTTCCCTGGTAAGCACAAGGGCCTGAGTTCAAGTCCCCTGTTCCACACACACACACACACACACAAATAGTAATAACAATAAAGCATACATTTATTGCTCCCTCTTCAGTCTGCAAATCTAGAGAAAATAGCAGCTGCAGGTCCTGATCTGTGATTGGCACATTCTTCTCTCCCAAGTATTGATAACAGCTGAGGTGCAGTTGTCTCTGTGACACGGGATTTGATTGTGTTGCCTCCTCAGCAGTGGAGATGCAGGACTAATTCTAGGCTGCTAATGAGTTATGCTGTAGGTTCTCTTGTGACAATGCTTTTTATCATCTAACACTATTTTCATCAGTTACCCAGTAGAAAAAGATTATTTCAATTTTTAAAACAATTTAAAAAATTTTGAGATGGATCTGGCTGAGTTCCCCTTGGTTGCCTTGAACTGGGGCTCAAGTGATCCTCTTGCTTAGCTGAGATAGCAAGAGACTGCCACTGTGTCCCCCCCGAAAACTTCAGACTTGGGTAGGCTCTTGAGAAATTCAAAAGCTCACAGTTTTTATCTGAAGCTTGAAAGAAACACATCACCATGGTAAAAATTAGTGGGGATAATCAGTGGGGCAGAAAGTGCAAACGGCTTTGGGAGTCAACCCACACGTGAACTGAGGTGTCCGTGAAGGTTGATAGATGGCTGTTGGAGATTCTAGATAGGCAGACACAGAGCCTAAGGAAGGTCAACTTAACAAGAAAATATTGTCACAGAGGAAGTGATGGTGGCCAGAATTTGACAGTAAGAGCCCTCTTGCAGGCCGGCCAAATAGCTCAGGGGATTAGTGCCTGCAAGCAAATGCAGGGGCCTGGTGTTCAATCCCCAGGCCTGCTGTGCCAGGGCCTCTGCCCCAGATGGCAATTGAGACTGGGCGTGGTGGTGTGCGCCTGCTATCCCAGCTCTTGGGAGGCTGTAAACAGGTGGATCATTATGAGTCCAATCTAGTAGTGAGACCCTGAACACCCTGAAGACCCTTTCCTAAAATAAAAAAAAAAGCCCTCTTGCAGATTTTTTAACACTCAAAAGCCCAAAGCATAAATGATGGAAGCTGAGTTAAACTGCAAGTATTTCTCCCTCTTAAATGAGTAAACTAAAAATTGCAATTTTACTATTTTCTATTTATTTTAAAATATTTTAGCAAAAGTTTTAAACTTCCCTGGATAACGGTACTTCCTGTTATCAGATCCCTCTGCGTAGCTCTAGCACGCATGGTGGGGTCGTGCCTTAGTGCCAGCCCATCCTTGCGCATTGTCTCAGCTCCCTTCCTGGTGCACTTGCTGCCTATGGTCACATGTAAGACAAAGCCTGATCTTGAGAACCCGGAGGATTGGTTGCTTTCTCTCAAAATGGAATATTTATTGTGGAATAGGTGCCGTCTGCCCGTCACCCCATGCCCACAAGCTCCAAGAACAATCAGCTTTGCTATTCTTGTTCCATCCATTTCCTCACCACACTTATTTTCTTTTTAACAATTATTTTAAACCAAATTCCAGACATCTCACCTGTAAAATATTTCAGGATGTGTCTCGGAGAGTTATTTATTTTTTTTTTGTGAAGTGTTAGCACAATGTGTTGTAGAATTAGTACTAATTCATTAATAATCACTTAATACTGCATCTGTCCTGCTTTTTAGACTTTCAGTCTTTCTGGCTTTAGCCCCTTCACCTCCCCAGAGGGTCTGGGTCTCCAGTTTCTGCACCTTCCAGGGGCCAGCCAGCTGCAGCTTGCTGGCCACACCCATCTAATCTGCCATCCAGCTGCTGCAGCTTCACTGTCCTCTCCTGCCTGTTCCCAGTGCCCCTGCAGCCTTCCCCAGTGCTGTGTTGGCGGTACAGAGGGTGCAAAGAGAAACGTTTTAGTCTGTTTCCCTAAGAATTCTTGATGGTATTTTAATTTAATTTTTATGTGTTTTTTTTTTTTTGGTGGAAGGGCAGCTTGAACTCAGGCCCTTGTACTTGCCAGGGAAGTGCTTATTCTACTGAGCCATCTCCCCTGCCCCCTTAGTAATATTTTTAAAAGTGAAAATTTATTGGAATACTCACTTTGCAAGGAATGTTAACAGAGATAGAAGCAGAGAATGAAAAGAACCTGGCTGGCTTTCCCCTTTCCCAATCTCATTTCTCAGGGGAAACATCTGTCAGAAGTTTGCCAGTCCCTTAGGAATTTCACCTAGCCATGTGGGAGCATATGCACAGGTACCTGCAGAATCTAGGAGCTAAAGCTGTTTATTCTGTAGGAGTCAGATGGTCTCATTCCTAGGATAAATGTCAATGCTAAGGAGTCACATGGTGGTTGACACTAAATGAGTGTTACAAAATTGTATGTGTGTTTATTTGCAGGTTGCCATAAATTTGAAAATTGAACTAAGTTGGACCAAGCCAATGCCGTCAATAATTCGTTTCCTTATTGATGAGAAATAAAAGGATTTGTTCTTCCTCTGCCTCACTTTCACCTCTAAGTGGTATAAAATTGCTCTCCAAAGATGGCAAAGTTGACTTGCTCATTAAAAGCTGGCTTGTGTTCCCTGTATGGCCTCATGGCTGGGGATTCCTGGGCTACTGAAAACCTTCCATTGTGTTTCCACTAGGTATAGGGTACTTGGAAATACCCTAGTTGCTGACAGTTTCTGTTGGCTGTCACCAAAATCTCGTTTAGTGCTCTGGATTTTCTTGAAGTTACTGAACTCATCATCCCTTGGTTGTGAAAATTCCTTCTCTTTTACTCTTCTCCCTTATCTTCACCTGGACCAAGAGATCTAAATTCTTTAACCTTGTTCTGTTTCACCTGAGACACAGTGTGCTATTTGAAAAGCTGAGAAGGGCCAGCCAGCTGGAGGTTGTGGAGGGGCTCATGCCACACTTTGTTTTGTGACAGATGGAGACTTTTGAGACTTTATTAATAAACTGAAAAACTTGAGTACTAAAATAAAACACTGGAATTGCTCATTGGCAGTAGTACTTGCCTTTCTAATGACTGGGCTTTTGTGTAAAACACCTTTTGTTATATTCAGAGATGAAGTGGGATTTCTTGATCTCTTCGGAACACTGTGGTGTGGTACAGAAAACTGTTTATTAAAAGGAGCATGATGGTTATTTTCTGGGAGCTGCTCAAATGGTAGCAAGCTCTCTCCTTCTGGGGTATTATTACCGAAGACCTATATAGCAGGTCTCCACTTCCCATTCATGCTATTTCTAGAAGTGAGCAAATGTTCGCTAATTGCAGGCTTGGGCTGAATTCCTCAGCAGTGTTTCCCACTGTGCTAATTGGTAAAATATAATTTTCAACTGACTGTGTCCTGCTTTGTAAAATAATAGTTGGCAGCTAAGTTGCCAGTTTGGTTCCTGAAGTGAACTAGTATTTAGTAGTTTAATAGCATGGATAATGCATAATCAACCTTTGGAAGTCTCGGAGAGTGTGTGCTGTGTACAGGGGCCATTAGAGATCTAACTTTAGCCTGGGAACACTTAGGTGCTCACCTATTGATTTTGTATCTTTCTAGGAGCCTTTATTGAATTTAATTCCAATTAAGTTTTGGGGGGAATGGCCTGGGAATGTTAATTGAACAGTCCTGTGATGAGTCTTGTGCGTTATTGATTTGAAAGAAGGTAAGTTTCTTTGAGCTAAAGCTCTGGCTTCTTTCAAGCTTCCTGTCAGCCTGAAAGGGGTTGGCTTCACCAGTTTTTTTGGAAATACTGTCATTGTGGGAGTATAGAGTTGGTAAGTGACACGTGTGTGGAGTCCTTCATTTTTTCTAAAGTGGTCCTGTTGCGCTGCACCCAGAGTCACTGTCTAGCACCAAGAAGGGCTTTTGGATCTAAGTTTCCACTGGAAGCAGAGACCCTAAACTCAGCAGATTACCCCCTGTGTGTGATGCAGTGTCCTAATTAGCCTGGGCTTTGGAGCCAGGCCTACCTGGGTTCTGTTGCCTTTTTCCTGCAGGGATAGAATTCTGGACCTCGAGTTTTCCACTCAGTTACATTCCCAGCCCATTATGTGAGACCAATTCTTGCTGAGTTGTTAGGCTGGTCTCAGATTTGCAGTCTTCCTGCCTTAACCCCCTGAGTTGTTTGGGTTACGGGCATGAGTCACCAAGTGTCAAGGTTTTACTTCCAGCTCTGTCACTTCTAGTTATGTGACCTGGGAGGACAGTCTTTCTTTCTTTTTTTTTTTTTGTCTTTTTGAGACAGGGTCTCACTATGCAGTTCAGGCTGGCCTTACGCTCACTTTGTAGCTCAGGCTGGTCTCGAACTCACAACAATCCTCCTGCCTCAGCCTCCCGAGTGCTGGGATTACAGGCCTGTGCCACCACGCCTGGCTGAGGACAGTCTTTCTAAACCTCAGTTCTCCCATTTATGTCGTAGGATTTGCATGATGACTAGAATAGTCCATGTGATGTGTGCGCTCTTCTTAAGCACTTCTTTGCAACTGATCTCAGTCATCAAATAGATTCACAACATTTTTTTTTTGACATGGTAATATTCTTCTTGACGTTGATTCCTTGGTATCTGTTCCATACCATGGTGTGACAAATAGTTTTCCTGAACTGTCTTCATGTTTCAAAGTCTAAAATGAGGATTTAATTTTGGTGCCTTGACTTTGAAGATGAGAGTGTGAGATGGTGTTAACTCAGATGAAAAACTTCAAGAAAAGAGAAGAATGTATTTCTTTTCCAAGTGAGAAAAAAAAAAAGCCTGGGACTGTATTGGTGATCAATAGGTAGATCAGCAAGGTAGACAGACAGATTCTGTCTGCCCATCCCTGACTGGCAGATGTAACCTGTGGATCCAAGGGTCCCAAGATGTCAGTGGTCTTATTCTTGGTAACAGGAAGTTTGACCTCATCATTTGGAATCCTAGTTAGATGCTTCAGTAAGACACATGCACATTCCAGAGGGTGGACACAAACCCTTGTCCTGGTACCAATTTCTGCGTCAGGATCCAGTCAGGAGATGGGAGATGGGAATCATAGCTATTCCAACATAGTTTACAGTTAGAATTTAAGTTGTTTAAATAGGTAGAAAGCTAACCAAGTCGCTAAATGGCATGAAACAAATGCTAATGGGGCATTGTGGGAGCAGTTACACTGGCTAGAGGAACAAAGCAAAGGCTGCAATTGTGAAATGGTAGAAGCTTGGAGAAGCCCTCTGGAAAGCCCTTCAAGGAAGATCACTGCTGGGGCTGGTGGGATTGTTGGCTGAAGTCCCATGGCCCGGACCCGAGCCTGTGGTGCAGGCCATGCTGGCGGCTGATGATTTCCCAGGCGTGGACAGGCTGGTTTAGACTGTGAACAGACTCAACCCCTTGTCAGAAAAAGCATGTGAGGTCATTGTTTGGGAAAAGTTACCAAACAAGAAGCGTGTTGGTTTTCCTTCCTCCAGGTTTACAGTCTTTTCAGAGTGCCCCCTTTGGGCAGAATGTAAAGGCCGCAGCTTTGTACCATCTGGTTGGAAAGAGCCTAGACCCCAACATCAATAGTAGAGTCTGGGGGGCTGCATTGACACTGAGCTGGGTAGCCTCAAGGTGGACCTGGTAGTGTCCATCAGGTTTCTCCACTGTAAAGGCATCATTAGCCCTGTGGAATGGAGCATCTGGAGGGAGCCATTTTGAGATCATGTGACTACCTTGTCCCCCCAGCAGCATTGGCACACATTGAAGGATCTTGCTTCGATCAATAATTGCTAAGGTGACTGTGGGATGGTTGTTTCATTGTTTGTACATTCATTAGCTGGTATTCTTTGGTAAAGGAGAGTTCTTCTTTATCCCTCACACCTTGTCCTAGAAAGTGAGGCTTTTTTTTTTGGTGGTCACATGCCCAGCTAAGAGTTACAGCTCTCTGTTGCTAATGACTTGGGGCAGGACAGACATGGGCAGCCAGCCCTCGGTACATTTTGATCCTTGAGCGGTCTTATTACCGTGACTGTAATCAACTTGAATTATAATATCTTCTAGCAATAAAAAGGAATTAGTGTTTTACGTGTGGATGGGTGGGAAACATACCTGAACTTAGCTGTTCGGTGTTTCAAGGTTAGGATTGTCGTCTCCTGAGAGGACCCAGGGGCCAGGGCTTCTTACTTCTGGCTGCATAGTGTACTTAACTGGCCCGCATAGGCCCGGGCTCCATCTAGGAGCCTCCTGAAGTAAGAGGGAACCAGTGTGAACTTTGTGTTAAAAATTTTAAAAGCCCTAGTGGGCCTCACAGTATGCTTCCAGGGCTGAGGACCCTAGACCCAGTGGCCTGCTTCAGCCATGTGGGATACCTGAGTGCTCCTGACTAGAAATTGGGTAGGAATGGAGGAACGGAGCTAGAAGTATTGGTGCAACTTGCTTTTAAGTCACCACTTAAAAAAAAATCTGTGTGCTGTTAGTGTTTAAACACTTGGTAGAATTAGAGGTTTTGTTTCCCACTTTCAGAACAAACTGACTGCAGCATCTAATTTCATGCCCTTGGTTCAGATCCAGGTAACAAGATTTAAGATGTTTTTCTTGACCAGTCACAAGCGATGTAAAAATGGAAACACCCATTGTCTTAAGGCTGAGTGGAATGAGAGAATCCTGAAGTGGGTGCATAGCAAGTAACAGCGCTTGCTACTGATGTGTTCTGTGCCCACCACTGTGTTACATACTTAACATATAGTAGGTCTTTAAAATTTTTAAAACTTATGAAATATTTCAGACATAGGGAAAGACAGAAAGAATAAAAGCAAGAGGGCTGGGGTGTAGCCCAGTACGAGAGCATATGCTGCTGTGCTGGAGGCTCTGAGATCAGTTCTCCGCACAGCAGAAGAGTAAGATCATGAACAAGCTTGGCACTAAGAAACCACCTAAGTGTTGATCACAGGTGTGGTCGGGATTGAGCTAGAGTCTAGGGCCTTTTAGAAATATTAACTACTGCCTGAATTTGGTGTTCATTATTATTATTTTATTTTTAGTGTGCACATGTATATGTCCCTAAATATATATCAGTCTTTGGCATATTTTAAGAACATATGCAAATGCTCTAATATATATGCATTTTTAAAATTTGTTTTGGACTGGGGGGTTGAACTCAGGACTCTGTGCTTGCCAGGAAGGCATTTATGCTGCTGAGCTATCTCCCCAGTATATGTATGTTCTCAGATAAATTATTTTTGCTGAGAATTGTGCTTGTGAGTTTCCTCCATGTTAGCACAAGCTTATATATGTAGTTCTGGCTCAGAACTACCAGTTCTGGTGTGGTCATGACCCCACCACAGTTTTGTGTTTTCTGGTGGTTTCCATTTTGGGGCAATTAATTTGCTTTTTTGTGGAACTGCCAGGGAAGTGCTTATTCCACTGAGCTATCTTCCTGGCCCCCTTGGGGCAATTATAAGGAATGTTTCTATTAATTTTTTTGTTGGTGAAGTGCTGAGGCTCAACCTCAGGGCCTCCCCAGGGCTTCATGCATTTTGGCAAAAGGGTTCTTTATCAGTGAGCTACAACCCCCGTCCCTCTATTAACTTTCATTTCCTTTTTAGTACTAGAGACTGAACAGAGTCTTTGCAATGAACTATACCCTCAGCCCTTTTATTTTGAGACAGGGTCTTGCTCCTTTGTTAAATGGCCTAGGGTAGGCTCAAACTTGAGATTCTCCTATCTTCCCAGAGTGCTGGAATTACAGATGTGTCATCATGCTGCTTTTATTGGTATTAATATTTGTGTTGCCTTTGGTACCTGTGCAAGAGTTTCTTAGGGTCTAAATTTCTCTCCTAGGGTCTCTAGGAGTGGAGTTGCTGCGTTGCGTATATTTATTCTTAATCTTATTGCCAAACAGCTTCCCAAATTAAACCAGTTTATTCTCTCATCAAAGTGTAAGGATTCTGGGCCAGGGAGACAGCTCAGTGACATAAGCGCTTGACTGGCATGCGTAAGGTCCAGGGTTCAATCCTGGGTACCAGGTAAAAAAAAAACAAAAAACAACCCAGAAGTGTAAGGATTTTAGCTGTATGCCTTTGGCAATATTTGGTAATATCAGACTTCAAAGTTTTTGCCCAGTAGATTATTTCATAAATTTTACAATCCTCTCAGGTAGCTTTTTTATTTTGAGTGAAGAAATCAGGCTTCAAATATGAAGTAGTTTGCCCAGGGACACAGTAGATAATCAATGGAGTTGGTTATATCCCGGTCTGCCAGATTCAAGGCTTTTGATTAGTACAAAGTCATTGGAACTTTGTATAGCTTCTGAGCCTGTAACCAATCACTATCTATAGGGAGAAGGGCCAAGGCCTAAGACGTAGCAGGGAGTAGGAAGAGCGGAGAAAAAAAGAACAGAATGGAGTGCACAAGGAGACAGATGTCCGCAGTGGCTCAGCGGTTGCACCAGCATAAGAAAGGGACAATGGGCAGTTTAGGAATGGCCATCATTTGTTTGATCCTCGTCCCATAGAGGGAGGATCTCTGTCTGCTCTCAAAGCTAGATGGGATCTCACTGTGCTGATTCACACATAGAGTTTGGGGAAAGTGGCGGCCCGTTTCCAGGTCGAGGTCTTCAAAGGTTGGCAGCTTCCACATCCTGTCTCTTACAACATTTGCTGTGGAGAAAGGCAGTGGCCATAAAAGAAGTCTTAACTGCCCTCAAACGTATTATGGGGTGGGTCAGGTAGATCATGGGGTGAAACTCTCAACAGCCTTGGGGAAACTCAGCCAAAAGCTCCCATTTTCCGTTAGAAGTTGTGTGAATAAACCATTTCAGAAGCTGATTCTCTGGCCCCATGTAGACAGAAAAAAGTCATTCCGAGTGCTTCTCCAACACCTAATCGTCCATGTGCAGGCAAAGATAAATGTTTTAAGTCCCCACATTTTGTTATATAACAATAGAGCTGTAAGTATGGCACGAGCTGAAGAAATATTTTTTACTTTCATGGATATCAAAATATGTATTTTATCAGATCATAGTGCAGTGAAACTAGAAATCACTGCAAAAGAAGCCCAGAAAAGCCTGCAAGCATGTGGCAGATAAGCAATGCGTTTAAAATTAGCTCCTAAAACGAAATGATAGTGCCAGTACAGCTTACCAGAACCTATGGGACACGATATAAACAGTCCTAAGAGTAAAGTCTGTGTGTAGTTCTGTATGCCCACATCAGAAAAATGTAAGCCCGAATAAATAACCTAAAACAAGAACCATCTGAATTCAAAGGTAGTATAAGGAACAAAATTAAGCAATTCAAAATTTCAAGCCCACCTTGTACAACGTTTAAATGTGCTCTTCCTGTGCTATAAAAATACATTGTTAGTTCCCCCCTGTGAGTCTCAATCACTGCTTTCATTTTTCGACGTTCTGTTTTAGTCTCTATGAAGTTGTAATTAAATATGTAATTATGGAACAGGTTAGAAACAATTTATGTTTCCTGTGTCATGTCATTTCTAGATGGGTCTTGGCCGAAGGGAAGTCAGACAATAATTAGGGTGGTGCAAAATTAGTCGTGACTGGTGTCCACTGAACTTTCACTTCTTTTATATTTTTTTTATTTTTGGTGGAACCGGGGATTGAACTCAGGCCCTTGCGCTTGCCAGCCAAGTGCTGCAGAGCTATCTCCCCAGCCCTGATCCTTCACTTCTTTACATCATTTGCTCCTCCCAGGGGCCAGACGGCAGTTCCAGCTTACTGATGAGAATCTTCCTGAGCACTGTGGAAGTTAGGACGGCAGCCTGAGGTCGCATGGCCAGCGTGCTAGATGTGTGTGATGTCACAGCAGTGGAGGGAGTGGAAGCCAGCAAGACCAGGGTCGATGGCGCCCCCTTGGCACTCAGCCAGCAGAGGCGCACTTCCGAGCCCGAGGTAAACGAGGCTGCTAGGTACCAGTCGGACTGGACCGCTGAGTACATGGAGAACTATTTCGGGATCACTGAAACAATGTGGAGCACACTTTGGCAGTTCTTCTGTTAAAAAACTGCAGAGCCAGCAAGAGATCGATATATCATAGCGACACAGAGGATCACTGAGATGGCTGGGTCTTCAGAGAAGGGGTCCCTACCCTGCTTTTGGCTTTGCTTCTGGGGCCTTCAAAGTCAATAAAAAGTAAGTGGGTGATTGAAGGAGAAATGAAATGAAGCCCATGGCTGTAGGGGGCTGGTTTAGGCTTTGTACCGGCTAGAGATGTTTGTGTTAACTTATTTCTAGGATTTTGTTGCTGGCATCTTGTGGCCTTACGTAGATTTCCTATATAGGCCGTCCAACGTGTAGTGCTGAGATTACAATGGTAAGGGTTACAACGCTGCCATTACACAGTGCCCAGCATGCAGCGCTCTCCCCCAGTGCACCCCAGGGTGTGGCGGTGTGGTTTACCTGATTGTAGTGGCAAACTTAAGGCGAGGAGGACCTCAACAGGTTAAGGCTGAGTTTCCTCCCAACGTGTGAAAGAGGGGGCTCGCCTCCCCATAGTTTCTATTCCCCAGCTTCGCAGAACTTTCTGCCAGAACAGGGAAGAGCTCAGGAAGGGGAAGGATGACGCAAAGCTGCTGGGACACGCAGATGAGGAATGTGTTTGAGACTGCTGGGGAGGCTGTTCCAGGCACTGCCTTTTCCCAGCCACAGCAGTGACACGGGGCTATCTGGGCTTGCTTCCTTATTCCCTGGAGGAGCCCTTGTGCCACCAAGAGCAGCCAAACATTCAGGAAGGCCAGGGCCATAGCAGGCAGCTGGTGTTACCAGGGGGCACTTTATTGAAATAGCTTCACATTGTTTCCCAGGCAAAGCATTGTTTCATATAACCTGTGTGACTGAAAGCTTTGTATGTGCTCTCTCTTGAGGCGTTGGCCAGAGAATGCAACCTGGCTTGGCCTGGCACTGGGGTGCTGGTTCCTGATTTGGACCACAGGCATTTCCTGTGCTTCCCTTAGGCAATAGAACTTAAATCCTGAGCTTGGAAGGGAATTATGAAGATGCTATAAACATAAGTGATGTTCTTACAGACCTGCACCACCATGCCCGGCTGTTCTTTGTCTATTGGAGATTTTTCCAATGACGCTTTCGTTGTGGTTGGTTGAGGTTGAACCCAGGGCCCTCACATTGAGTATATCCCAGCCCTTTTAAAATTTTGAAATTGTCACTAAATTACTAAGTGGCCCAGGCTCAGTTCATACTTGTAGTCCTCCTGCTTCAGGTGCCCACTATTCTCGGCTGACAGGCCTGGGCCACCACACCCAACTTGGCACAAGTATTTTCAGTCTGCTTTTCTTCGAGTGCCTTTGAGAAGCGTGGGGGACTTGGGTACATCTGTGCGTGTCAGTATCCATTCTTTCTCCTCCTCAACAGCCTCAGGTTTCTAGTGGGACACCTAGTGATCTCAGCTATAAGCCAGCTAAGATAAGCCAGCCACTTCCAGGCTAGACATGCAAGCCATTCAGGCCTGTTTAGTGTGGAGCTCAGGACTTCCTTAGGCTTCTGGAATGAAGAATTTCCTGCTGCTTGCAAGAGAGAGGATGCAGGCCCTGTTATCCATCTGGGGAGTGCAGGGTGGAAGCTTTTGCCAAGCAATCAGGGCAAGATGTGTGTTCCTATGATATCATTTAAGTCACTGGATGAGGAAGCTTCTGGATTTTTCTGGTATGTGGGCCTATATAGATCTTGGGTTGTTTAAGCCAGTTTGAATTGTGTTTTTTGTTTCTTGCAACTGAAATCATCCTAACTAGTTCTTCTGGGATGTCAGTCACTACTTTATCTGAGTTGTTCAGTTGTCACAAAGCTGATAGAAAGGGAAGCATTCAGCAACCAGGCCCAGGCTTTTCTGTGAAGACAGAACTGAGCTGGGAGATGCAGCTGCTTGAGTGCCTGCCTGGCAAGAACAAGGTCCTGAGTTCAGTGCTAGTACAAAACAAAACAAAAACAAAACAAAAAAGAACCCCCAAAAACCCAAACTGAAGTTCTTGGGCTGTGGGCCAAGATATAGGGCTCTTCCCAGAAGTGAGGGGAACTAATTTCTCTGTACTGTGGATATGAAATAATTTAAAAAAATTTTTCTTTTATTGAAGTACAAATATAAATGAGACAGTTTTAAGATACCTTGACAAGTTGGATTTGATAAATTAATACACTGCAAACTGTTTTCCTAAGTGGATAGGAAATATTAAGAAGTCATGCAAACAGGAGCGTGAATCATTGATAATTAGAGGGCTATATTCAGCCCTTCATGGAACAACAGCTGTTCGGAGACCCTATAAATAATCATGAATGTGTTGTGTTCCCCCACCTCATTCTGCTCGTCTTCGCTTAGTGACAGTGGAAACGCTAACCGCCTTCCTGAGCTGTTCCGTAGCTCCTTCCCACTGGGTCTCATCAGATGCCCCTGTGGATGTGGTTCCCAGGCCCTGCCAGGCCCCTTTTCTCTTATCAGCCTCAGGCAGCTCCAAGCAGTGCCTGCCAGCACCACCCAGCATGCTCTGGGTGGACACAGATCCCCACCCCACCGCTGGGTCTCTGTTGTTCCAGTTTCTTAATTATTGTTCAGGAAGATGAAGTATCCTCCGTGGGGGATAACAAAGAGGCTAGGGGACAGATAATGTAAGCTGCAAACTGATTTAAAAGCTAATATAAAATCCCAATTATGAAAATACTACTAGTTCAGGATAGGGGTCCCCTGATTGGAATTGATAGAAGAAGACCCAAGAATAGGTTAAAGATAAGCAGCTACAGCAGTGTGTCACATGACATGGGCAAAGGAGAATGCAGTGATTCTCTGCTGGAGCTAATTTTGCCTCCTTAAGGATGGTGATGGTGATGTCAGGAGACAGTTTTTGTTGTCTTAACTGGGGAGATACGATTATAGGGGTCAGGGAATGTTGTTAAAGTCTACAGTGTACAAAACAAGCCCCACCACAACAAATAAGTATTCAGCCTTGAATGCTGGTAGTTGGCTCCTGGGGGGGAACCCTGCTGACGGAGATGGTTGGGGCAATTGGCTGATCACGTGCAAAGAGAAGCCAGGATTCTGTTTGTTTCTTTTCTTTTTGTCTTTTTTTTGAGACAGGGTCTCACTAGAAGCCAAGGTTCTGAATCATCCCGCCACTAAAGTGACTTGAAGGTAGAAGAAAACACATTTTAATAGGTAGAATCTTCAATATTTTAAATGATATTTAGAAGAAAACACAGATATATTTATCCTTATGATGCAAACCCTTGTCTAATCACAGAAAGCAGAAGCAATTAAAGAAATGCTGGGGCCAGGGAGATGGCTCAGTAGAATAAGCACTTCCCTGGCAAATGCAAAGGCCTGAGTTCAATCCAGAAAAAAAAAAAAGAAGGAAAGAAAGAAATGCTGAATTAACTCTGTAACCATCCAAAACTACCACAGTTGATTTTATCCAAAAGGCCTAGAAGTGATTTAAAAAAAAAGAACCTTACAGACAAAAAACAAAACAAACAACAACAACAAAAGAATCCAACTAGAGCTATATCATATGAGATAAAGGCTTAATATGTTCAGTATACAAAATGCTTTTATAAATAATAAAAAAAGACTATACTACTATATAATACCAGTTGGCTATAAAGATGGAGAAATCAGACATCTATAGGAATACGGATCCACCTGGAAAACATCATTGAGCAAAATGAATCAGACAGGCAAGTTGAGCACTGCAGGGTATCTCACTTCAGGGTGAAACTACAAAGAGAAAAAGGGTAGAAGGAGACAAGAGGCTCAGTCGCTTGCTTATGTGAAGGAATCAAGGAGTCCAGGGGACAAAGGACAGGGCCTGGGGGGAAGGGATGGAGAAAGAGGGTGAAGACAGGCCACATGCAGGGCTGACAGCCTCAGCGCCTCTGGACACCATAAGCTGCAAGTATGCGCTGAGATTAATAATAACAAGAATGAAAAGGGAGAATGAGGAGTTAGAGGAGAAGGCTGGGCAGGAGGAGGGAAGTAGGTGAAATAAAGAAATAAGCTGGGTTCTGTGGTGTAGTGGTGAGCACCCTGGACTCTGAATCCAGTGATCCGAGTTTGTATGTCAGTGGGATCTTTCTGTTACTGGGCATGGTGGCACATGCCACCACATGATCACTGCAAGTTCAAGACCAGCCTGGGCTACAAAGCAAGCTCAAGGCCAGCCTGAACTGCATTAGCAGGACCCTGTCTCAAAAAGACACACATACACAAAAACCAAAACCAAAAACCAAAAAACAAGCTGTATTATGTAAATGCACAACTAACTCCCCAGGATGACTGAAAAATGCATGCACTGCAACATATCCTAGTGCATTTTTTGAAAAGTCTATATAAGGGGAAAAAAATGGGCCAAGCATATGCATGAATAAGAAGGTTATAAAAAATAAATACAGGGGTTAGGGAGATAGCTCAGTAGAATAAGCGCTTGCTTGGCAAACACAAGGGCTTGAGTTCAATCCCTGATTCCACCCAAAACATAAATAAATAAATAAATAAATAAATGTGGTCAGTAGCCAATAA
Organism: Ctenomys sociabilis; assembly: GCA_004027165.1. Taxonomy (NCBI): domain Eukaryota; kingdom Metazoa; phylum Chordata; class Mammalia; order Rodentia; family Ctenomyidae; genus Ctenomys; species Ctenomys sociabilis. Next base: position 39,257 of record PVKA01019240.1, read on the forward strand.
CAGCATTCAATACTTTTGGAGTAAGCAGAGGAACAGAAATTTTACCTGTTAAACTAGGAAGATGAAAACTAATAAAAAAAAAAGAAATCTGTGTTAGAGAGTGTTGAAGAAACGGTACCTTGGGTGCTCGGGAAGAGTATAAAGTCATATTTGGGGAAAGAGTTGTCAATATCTCAAACTTAAAAAAGGAAATAATCATGCGTGAGTGCAAAACCCAAAACCAAACCCTCCAAAGATATTCACTGTGGCAGTAATACAACAGAAAAAAAGGAATTAGAGAAAGCATAAATGGTCAGGGATTAGCAGTCAGAGATTAGCTGCACATCCCTGTGACGGAATGCTGTGTACCTAGTCATTAATTATAGTGTAATCAGACCCTTCTGCTTATTACACTGAGCCATCTCCCCAGCCCCAAAAGTGTAGCTACTTTGGAAAAGTGTTTGCTACTTACTCAGAAGAGGGGGAAAAAACCCTGCTAAAATATTGTAAGTATTTCTAAAAGATGCTGCTCTGTGATAAATCAGGAAAGAAAGTTCCTTTGGAATTTCAAAGCAAAGCAGTTGTAGAGTATTAACCGGATACAAGCAGTGTTGTCCAGGCCCCGGGGGTTTGGCTCAGTGGCGCAGCACCTGCCTGGCAGGGGTGAGGTCCTGAGTTTGATTCCTGCTCACTCTCCATAGTGTTCTCCTTAGACGTCTACAATCTTGGCTTCTGGTCCCAGACCGTGGGGCTTGGGTGATGTCAGACTCACAGGTGCCTGGGCTTTGCAGCTCCTGCTGCTGAAGCCCAGCAAGCTCTGCTTTGCCCGGGCATAGCTATGGTTTGCATATAGCATTTCCCCCCAAAAGGCCCGCGTGTTCAAAGCTATTGGATCTTGAAGGCATTAGCACTTATCAGTGAATTAATTCATTAATGGGTTCATCATATGATGTCATTCTCGGGAGGCATTAGGAATGTAGGAGGCAGGGCTTCATAGAAGGTAGCTGGTCAGGGGGTGAGACTTGGGGACTTCTGCCCCAGCTGTCTCTTCTCCCTCCTCCTTCACCTTCCCCTCCCCTCCCTTCCCGGTAGACTCCCTGTACTCCCCCTTGGGTTCCCCTCCCCTTCCCCCTTTTCTTTCCAGTTCCCACCCTCACACACCAGGTTTCTGGCTGCTCTCAGGTAACCAGCTTTCCCCTGGCATTTCCTTCTGCCCTGATGTCTCAGCCTCACCACAGGCTTAAAAATAACTGGACCAGATGTCCAGCTATTGAAGCCTCTGAAACTGTTTGCTACAACAAATGCTCATTCCTTAAAAAACTTAAAAAAATAATTTGTCCTAGCAATGCAAGGAACACTGTGGGCCACTTGGATCCATGGATTTAGGTGTTTATTTTATTTTATTTTTTTGTTTTGTTTTTTTGTCTTTTTGAGACAGGGTCTCACTATGCAGTTCAGGCTGGCCTTAAGCTCACTTTGTAGCTCAGGCTGGTCTCGAACTCACAACAATCCTCCTGCCTCAGCCTCCCTAGTGCTAGGATTACAGGCATGCGCCACCATGCCCGGCTTTAGGTGTTTATTTTAATAAAATGTTTACTATAGTAAAAGCAAAAACTGATCAATTATCAACTGTCAGCACTGCAGACCAAAGGCAAGCCAAGGGACAGAGTGGGTGACACACGAGAGGCTGTGCTATTGAGTGAGCTGGGATAGGGCTGGCTGTGAGTGGCAAGGGTTAGCTGCTACGTATGGGTAGGCTTTGAGGGTCTTTCTTCAGATATCATAAAGATCTAAATACATATTAGGTGATTTTTTCCATATTAGGTAATTTTAATAGCAGTCAATGTGATGAATAACTTTTTTTTTCTTTTTTGTGGAACCAGGGTTTGAACTCAGGAGCATTTATTCTACTGAGCCATCTCCCCAGCCAGAATAACTTTTTTTTTTTTTTCAGAATATGTATTTTGTACAGGGTGTACACAGCTCGAACCTGTAGTGATCCTCATCTTGCCAGCCCTGAATTACATTTTATTTTAATTTTAATTTTTGGCAGAACTGGGGATTGAACTCAGGCTCTTGTGCTTGTCGGGTAAGCGCTTATTCTACTGAGCCATCTCCCCGGCCACCTGAATTACTTTTTAAAACGTGCTTTTCTGAATTGGTATAACAATGTACAGTGTGACTTTGAACTTGGGTAGTGTGTTCCTTGGCCCTGATGTGGCCATGACCATCAAATGTATTAGTTTGAACAAAACCACTCTGGAAACTGAGCGGTTACAAACACACGTGAGTTGTCACGATTAATCACCATTATTTATTTTCTGTTCACGTAGCTACAGCTGACGCTGATCTTTGGAACATCTGAGTTCCCTCCCCTCTTCCTCTCCCTCTTCTTCCTCCTTCTGCTTTTCCATCTCCTTCCCCTTTTCTTCCTCTTCTTGCTTTTCCTCCGTAGGTGGGATTAAATCCTGGGCCTTTGCCCTGAGCTCTGTGCCTACCCTTTTATTCGCTCTAGAGACACGGAGGGTCTTACTAAGTTGCTAAGTTTCCATCTTCCAGCCTCCGCCTGAGAATCTCCTCATCAGACGCTGACTTCAGCTTCCTGGATAAAGGTGTTGTTCTGCCTCTAACTCAGAGCCCACCTGCACGTGGTAACAGGCAGAAATCCACCTGCAGCTGCCGGCAGCTGGCTGGAGTTGGAATGCACCATGACCTTTCTCTCTGGACCGCTCCTCTTTTTACAACAGGGCAAGGCCTTCCTCCAGGGCCTTCTCCCCAGTCTGTTCAGGGCCCGTCCTGCCTTCTGAAGTCACTGCGACGGTTGTTGTTGGAAGGCTCTGCCTTTTGCGCGGCCCTGACCATCAGTCACTTGTGTGGCCATCCACTCCTGCCCCAGAGTGTGTGTGTGGGGGGGTGAGTCACAGCGTGAGCCAGGCCCTGCTATCCTCTCCCCGCAGCACGCAGGACTCCCGGAGCTGGCCTCTCTGCTGCTGCTGGGCTCACATTGCACGGGTCACCTGGAGGTGCAAGCATGCATCTGCCTGCACCCAAACCAGTGTCGCTTTTAGGGGTCTACAGGGACAAACAGGTCCAGAACCTTGGCCAGCCCTCACTGTTCCGCCACTGGCGAAGGTGCCTTTGGGTGGGGCCTCTTCTGGGC
>PVKA01019241.1:0-20733 GCA_004027165.1 Ctenomys sociabilis
GGGGGCGCTCAGGTGCTCTCTCTTTAAAAGGCCGGCGGAAGCGCCGCGCTCCCGGTCCGCACCCGCCCCGCAAACTTGCGGCCCGGCTGCGCCTCCCCGGCGCGGCGCCGGCCCTGCCGCCCGCGCGCCGCCCTCCCGCAGCCTCCCCTCGCGCGGCCGCCCCGCGCTCCGTCTCCGCTCGTCTCCCGCTCGCTCTCCGGCGCGCTCTCTCGCAGGCTCGCTCTCATTTTCTCCCTGCGCTGCCGCTGCCGGGCGCCCGCACTCGGCCGGCTGCTCCCGCTGGCGGCTCCAGTCCCGCTCCCTGCCCAATCGGGAGCCCGTGTCCGGACCCCGCTCCCGGGCCGCCCGGCGCGCGCGCTCAGGTTCGGACGCGGGCTCCGCGGTGGCAGAAGGAGCAGAGCTCGCAGCCTCCCCGCTCGTTCTCGCCGGAGCAGTCGCCGATCACCGCGCCGAGCGACCGCCAGCGCATCCCCGCCGCGCCCGGGACTCCGGGCGGCTCCTCGCACGGCTCGGTCCGCAGCGTCAGCGCCGCCTGCCGCGGCCCGGGCTCCGGGCACCGCGAGAGCCGAGCACCCGGGCGCCGCCTCCCCGCACCCCGGCATCAGCGGGGCGCGCAGCCGACCCCTCACCGCTGCTGGAGCCCCGCGGCGCGCGGTGAGTTGTGGCCCCAGGGGCGCGGGAAAACGGGGCCGTGCCCTCCGGCCTCGGGCGCGGGCTGCAGTGAGGACGCGGGGGCTGGGGAGGTGGCCTCTGGCGGGCTCCTGCGCTCCGGGTGCCAGGAGAAGGACAGGGGAACCGGAGCCGTTGAGGCTGGAGGGCGCGGGACCCAGGCTGGGGGTCTCCCCTCGAGGCTGGGATCACCCCTCCGGATGGCCCGGAGGGAGGGAAAGGGCGCCGCTTTTTTTGGTTGTTTCTTTGCAGGTCGGGGAAAGTAGTGTGTGCGCACTGGGTGGGTCAGGCGCCAGCGGTGGAGGGTCGTGCCAGCTCTCGGTGGGAGCAGTGGCGTCAGGGACCCTTCTGCGGAGAGCTGGGCCGGAGGGCGCGGGCGGTATCCGCACCCTTCGCGGTCAGCCGGCGGGAGGGCAGCGCCAGCCTCGCGCGCCTCGGCTGCTTCCCCGGGCGCCGCTCCGGGTCCGGTGCCCGCCCCAGCGCCGCCCTCGCCGCGGTCGGAGCCAGGCAGCCGCTGGCCCGCAGCTGCAGGCTTGGCCTGGAAGGCGCTGCGGGGCTGGATCTCCCCGAGCCCCGAGACCCCAGGATCGGGCTCCCCCCACGGACTCTCGGAAAGACTGTCTCCCCCTCCGCCCCAGCCCTTCGCACAACCGGGCGGTGCGGCTCCGACTGTGTTGTGCACGCGCCGCGTGTGCTGGAGGGGGGAGGTCCCCGTGTGGGGTCGGTCTTCCCCGGCGCCCGCGGGCGGCAGGTGTCCCCTCCCCGCGCGGGGGCGGGGCCGGTAGCTGGGGACACAGACCAGAGAGGCTCCCCCGCAGCCCGGGGTCGCGGGCTGTTTGTGCAGAAATCGGACAGCGACGGCGGCAGCGGCGGCGGCCGCGGCGGCGGCAGCGGCGGCGGCGGGGAGTCCTGAGCCCGAACGTTTGAGCGCCCCCTGCCCCTAGGCCCCGAGCGATACTCCCGCCCTCAGAATGGCGTTCCCTTGCCATTCTCGTTGCTGGCCAGGGAGAAAACTGGCTTGGGGCCGCGGGCTGAGCTGGGCTTGCAGGGCTGGGGTGCCTTGAGCCCTGCCTGTCCGCGGGGTGGCACCCTGTCAGTGGCTAGAAGCTGGGGGTGGTGGGGATAGGGTATGTGTGTCCCAATCTTGGGCCCCCTCAGTCCATTCTGGTGTGTGAGGACTCATGGGGCCCAGGCAGTGCCCATGAGCCTCACACAGCCTGCAGCCCAGTGCAAGACAGGAGCTTTCTGGCAGCACCTCCTGGGGTCCCTGCTGCCCCCATCCTTTGGTCTCGGGCTGAGCTTTGACCCAGAGGGCTTTCATGAAGAGCTGGGGACTTGCGGGGGGGGGGGACCCTCCTGGAGTTCAGAGAACACCCCTGCAGAGTCCTGCCGCTTCCTGGGTAGGAGACCTGGCCAAGGGGAGGGGAGGAGGAGGCCTAACTTCTGTGGGCAGGACCCTTGTCCCACTCCCTAGTCCTGAGGGACCACTTCCTGGGGCCTTGCTGGCCCTTGGGCAGAGTCCCATCGGTGGCACGGGGAGCTTTGTGGACTTGCTTATCCCTGGGATGGGCATGCCTGCCTGCTTGTTATTGAGGTGGCCACGGCCTCATCTTCCCCTGATTTTTGTCCTTTTGGATTTAAGCTTTCATCACCTGCCAACATCTTCATACTTGAAGGGACAGAGCACTCCGAGAAGCTACCCATGCCCAGAGTTAACAGTGCTTAAGCCCAAGGAAGGCTCAGGAGAAGGGAGGAGAGCTTGCCTGGGGTGCCCAGGTGGGAGCATGAGGAGGAGAAGGAGGCAGAGATGTCAGGAGGGAACCACTCTCTGGCCTCAGTGGCCCAGTGTTGTCAGGCCCTCCTTTCCGACCTGCATCTGAGCCACTTCAGCTTTCCCTGTTGGAGGCCAGCCATGTCTGTGAGGGAGCTGGCTATAAGGGTCAGGGGCCCGAGCCCCTGCCTAGGCCTGGAAGAACTCGGAGGGGTCTGAAGCCCAGGCTTCAGGCTGGTGGCCACACCTGTCCCGCTGCTGGGGCAGCTGGTGGGAATCGACCAGGACAGAGGATTCCTGTGCATTATAATTATAGCCGATAGATGTGTCCTCTCCCCTAGACAAGTGTGGAGCCAGCAGCCCCTAATTACCTCCCACCCCGAGGCATCTGTCCACCCCTGCTGTCTTCCTCTGCTCAGCCTGGAAGCCAGCTTTACAGTGGGCAGGCCTGGCTGGCAGCTTGGGCAGCGATCAGGGCCTGCCGGCTGCTGGCTGCAAGGTTATCTCACTTGCGCAGAGTGGCAGCGTCGCTGCCTCCTGCAGGCGGCCTGGGGGTAGCTGGCCTCTGGGCTCAGCCCTGCTCCAAGGGGCTGGCAGAGAGTTCCTAGAGGGAGCAGGCCCAGGGGCTCGTCCAGTGGTAGCAAGGCTGGAGCGGAGGACGCCAGCTCTGTTGCTCCTGTTTCCAACTCTGCCCTGGTTAGCTGGGCCCATTGGCACACCGCCTTTGGCTTGCGGTGCATGGGCCGCTCTGTCGGGCGTCTGGGCGCTGCTCTGTCTGGCTGGGCTGGTGACTTCTTGTTACCTAGTAGCTTCTTTCTTCCTGTGAGGCTGGAGTGTCCCACATGCTGGGGGTTTCTCCCTTTACCCCTGCCTGGTGCTCCAGCAGGGCCTGTAAAACTGGCATTTACCTGGGGACAGCCAACTGGGGGCCCTTGTCACTTGCTGCTACCACCCAGCCTTCTCAGCTTCTCCCTGCTTCTCTTGGCTTCTTGGGAAAAAATGAGCATCACAAGGGTAGTAAAAATTGCTCCTTAAATTAAAGCTGATGACACCCATTGAAATGTTTTATTATGAACCTCACCGTGGAGCAATCTCACAATGGCAGTGAGGCATAAATATAAGTGTACACACGTATATTAAATAAATTGGGGAACTCAGCCTATAATGACATTATCAGGACCCCATTCAATTAAAGTTGATATTATCTGCAGCAATTGGGAAATGACAGCTCGTAATGACAGCCCCAGGCTCTGAGGGCCTGGTGGCAGTGTTCTAGTTATGCTACCAGCTCTGCCTGAGCAGGCCCTGGATGCTGGGCACGGTGGTCGGCTCCGCGTGACAGTTGTGAACACGAGCCTGTGATTCCTCAGCCGGCTGTTTCCCAGTGCTGGGGTAACAGCCAGGAGACCAGAGCCCTGAGTTCTGCCCAGTGCTCCATGCTCAGTTCCTGGCCACCATTCTGCTCTCTAGGGCAACAGAGGTCTCCTGGGACCTGCTTCCTGGCAGCACAGGACTTCCAGAAGAACATTGTCCTTTCTGTGGGGACCTTTTTAGGTTTGCCCATAACAGTAAAGATGAGGCCACCTGGGTTCTGGAGCCGCCGGCTGCTGGCCACTTCTCAGTGCATGGCCCCAGAGTGGCTCAGGGAAGATTCTCACCCCAGTGTGCAGCTGTGCTGGGCAGGGGGCTGGGTGGACACTGTAATTAAGGAAGGGGCCACATTGTTCGGAGCCACGCTAGAGTTGGGGCCCTCTGGGTGAAGGAGGGGGACAGGAAGAGGGCGGAAAGAAGGAGGCGGCATTGGTGGCAAATAGCACCAGCTGCAAACAATAGCACCGGCTGCAAACAAAGACACCTGCCCATTGGGTCTTGTGCTGGAAAGCAAAGGAGGGTGGTGGTGTGGGGCAAGGAGAGGGAGAGCCAGTGCTTGCTGTGGTTTGGGCTGAGTCTGTGGCTTGGAGGGCTGAGGGGGCCTGCTGATGCTGCTGCCACAGCTTGTTCTGGGGACAGGACGCTTGCAGCCTGCAAGGTGGCTGCTGTCTGGGCCTTGGCTTCCTCTTGGTGTGAGCCTCTATCTGGTGGCTTGCTCTGAGGCCTCTGGGAGCTCTTCACGGCCCCAGCCACACTATGGCTCCTGGGTACTGCTGGGACTTGACCAGGTCCCTGTAGCTGCGTCTCCTCTCCAGGCATCTCTGCTTCCTGTGCCCTCCAGCTATGCTGGCTGCTGGCTGGTCTTCCCTCCCTCCCCCAAGGTGAAACCCATGCTAACCGCAGGGCCTTTGCGCCTGCTGTCTTGAAGCCTGGGTTGTGTCTCTCCCAGATTCCACAGGGCCTTTGCTGCTTTTCCCTTGGCCAACTGTCACCTGCCCCAGGAGGCCTTCCCCGGCCAGCCTCTTCTCAAATGACCTTCTGGGTCTTTCCCAGAGGCAAAGGCACCTTTCTGCCTTGTCTTCTTTTGTGGTCCCTGAAGAGCATATCTCTGCTGTGCCCACCCCTCGGTGGGATGTCACTGCCACAGCCTCTGTCTCACCACCCACTGCCCGAGCTGGGCAGACTCAGGAGACGCTGCATTGCACGATTAGGCAGAACGGGTTGTCCTCCGCACTCAGCCAAAAGGAGGCCACAGAGTTTGATGCTAGGCCTGGCCCTCTGCGGTGGCCCAGAAGAGCTGCTCAGGCCCTCTGAGCTCCATCTCAGTGGGACAGCAGTGCAGGCACTGTCTGGGAACCTGGCTCTGCCTGTCATTTATAGCACACCTGTTGTTGATCCTTGGATCACACGGGGTATGCAGGGCCCTGGCCACACAGATCTTGCTGTTTTTTTTTTTTAATGTAGTTAGTACAGGGTCTCACTATACAGATCAGACTTGTAGTGAGCTTCCTGTTTCAGCTTCCCAAGTGCTGGGATTATAGGCTTGTGCCACCACACCCAGTCTCAGTCACTGTCTCAGCGTGGGTGGGGCCAGCACTGGCACAGCATGCTGGGGATCAAGCTCTGGTCCCTGCTTTTGCCTAAGCAGGTGCTTTAATCCGCTGAGCTATCTGGCTGGCCCCTTGCTGTGTTTATAGGGCATCAGTGTCATGTAACAGCCTGTAAGGGCCTGTGACATTGGCTGCAGGGGCAGGAGGTATCAGGAGCTGGGACAATCCCGGTAGGCTTTCTGGAGGAGGAAGGTGCTTGGCTGCTATGTGAGAAACTAGGGGAAGCAGGGCCCTTGGTTTATAGCTTTCCTCTCCTTCCTTTTCCCTGGCACTCATTTTCCTTCCCTCCATCCCTTCTTCTGTGCCTAATTCCTCTGCATTCCACCATGTGTCCAGACAGAACGAACTGCCTCAGGATCAGGCCTGGCTGGTGCAGAACAGGGAGGGGTGGTTGCAGGTCCAGCCCAGGTGACAGACCCTGCTGCTGGGCTTGGAAGGCGCTTGCTGGTCACACCGCTGTGGCCGGGGGTGGTGGCGGTGGTGGTGGTGGATGAAGCTTTGGACGTGACCTGCTTCCGTAGGCCTGTCCTCTCTGTACGAGGTTTCCAGCAGGAAGCTTGAGCCCTACCAAGCTGAGGAGTGACAGGGCTGTAGGAGGAGGTACCAAGGGCCCTGGTTCCTTTCCATCTTCCCTTTTGGGGGACCTGTGGCTTCCCCCTCAGCCAGAAGAACTGGGATGTGGGTGATGTGGGGTCTAAAGGCTCAGACCTGGGCCCACGCATCCGCTCCTCACATCCAGTCACCATCCTCGCTGCCCAAACGGTCTGAACACCAGAGCCAGCCCAGGGATGAGGAGGTGAAGGGCAGTGGCTGTGGGAGAACACAGCCTCCCTCCCTGGCCCTGGTCCTGGTCGGGGGATCAGTCTGCAAGGTCCGCCTTGCGCCCTCTGCTTGCTGTTTATTCTGGTGTTTGGGCTTGGTTCTATTTCATTGGCTTTGGAAGAATAGGAAGCAGCTCCACGGAGAGTAATTGGAGGTTAGTGCCTCCTGGTCGGCTTCAGTGGCTGGCTATGCAGCTGTGGTTCGTGGTTCTTCCTGGCTGGAGAAACACCCACTCTGAGGCAGCTACCTGGGGACCCCTGGGCTGACTGGTAAGGGGTAGGGGGAGCCTGCAGCTGCATCCAGCTCCCCTGAATCTCATTCACTGAACAGAATGTTCTGGAAAATGCATGGCCTGTGACCTGTGTTGCAGCTCCTCTCTCCTAGCTTGTCCCTGTGGCCTCCCATTCTTCCTCTCCTTCAGAGCAGGGAGAAGCCAGGGAGAAGGTGAGGGTAGGGAGAGAGAAAAGACAGTCCGGCCTGGTGTTGTTGGGGTCTCCTGCTTGGTGCCCCAGGTTTTAGCTTATTTTGGAATCAGGGTGTCTGGGCCTCAATCCTCCTGCCCGCTGTGCCCTGCACCAGGCAGTGGCCGGGAAGGAGGCATGGGCGGCACCGCCCCCAGCCACCCTCGCCTTCTGCTCTCCCCGCTGCTTTCACTTGGGTATTTTTACTTTTGCTTGTTCCTGGTAGTGATCAAAGGCAGGCAGGAGGCTGTGGAAGGCCGCGCTGGCCGGGTGCTTTGGAGGAGCTGGGGACAGGTGGCTAGACAGGACTGTGGCTCGCGTGGGGTCTGACGGGGCCGCTGCCCCTTGGGGCCCTTAATTCTAATCCCACGGATCTTGGCCTTTCTCTCTTGCAAGGCCTGTGTGTGTGTGTGTGTGTATGTGTGTGTGCATGTGTGTGTGCTCACGTATGCTCACGCAAGTACACACTCAGTGCGCATCCAGCTGCGGTCCAGCTTGGAGCAGAAGCCAGTGCTGGGCCCTATGAACACGCTAGGAGTCCAATGCCATGGTCCCCCACTGCCGGAGCCAGTCAGGTCTCCCTGCAGTGTGCAGTGCCTGAGCACCAGGGGAAGTGGCTGGGGCGCATTTGTTGTTCCCAGGCTCTGTGTCACTCCTAAGTACCTGGGCCTTGACTTCTCCAACTGTGAAATGGCGCTAATTGCACACTGCTCATAAGTGAAGTGCTCTTGTGGTGGCAGGGCCACCGTAGGGTGGGGGTCATTTGCTGTCACCCTGTGAGGGGCGTAGGTGTTGGGAGGCCTGTGTCTCTGCGCCCTGCTTGCTCGTAGGTAATGTGTGCCTGGGCAGAGTGGCCCTAGGTGGGTTTTGCCTCAGCCCGCACATTTTACAGAAGTGGGAACCGAGGGCCAGGAGGGCTGTGCCCGCCCCAGCACGAAGGCGGTGGCAGGACTGTGGCCTGCTGCTGGCTTCTCCACTGCCCCTTTCCTGGGTTGCATGGAGTTCAGCAGCTAGTGCCTTGTGCCTCCCGTGGCCGCTAGGGGAGGAGCGTGACACCCTGGATTTTAACAGCTTAGGGGTGAGATGTGCCTTGGGCTTCCTGGGTCCCCTCAGCGTCCCTGGCGCTGGGATTGCTGTGTGACTCCAGGGGCGTCGTGTGATGTCTCTGGGCTCTGACTCTCCTACAGCATGGACCAAGGGAGTGAGCAGCTGCATTCTCAGCCTTCAAGGAGCTCACAGAGGGGCATTTTAATGAGGGAGCTGGAAGTGAGGGGAGTCCCCAGGCCAGAGGAGGGCCCAGGAGCAGGGCGGGCATGGGCTGCTTTGCCCCCTTTCTGTCCCCTGGGCCAGGGGGGCAGGCTGTCTACCTGGTGCCTTGACGGAGGCTCCTCTTTCAGCTGCCTGGGGAAATTGAGGCACAGAATAGACAAGTGGCTTACTGACTGCGGTTGGATGAGCCTGTGGGGCAGGGGCTATGGGTGGGCTTCTGGCGGGGCCCTGACTCAGCTTCCAGCCTTCTTGTGGCCTCCTGAGAGCAGGGTGGGCAGGCAGTGAGGCGGAGAAGGAGGAGGAGGTGGAAAGGGGGAGGGGGGAGGGGGAGGAGAGGCTGGAAGGAACCCCCAGGGGAAATTAGCCCAAATTAGCAGTGCGGATGAGGAAGAGCGGGTGTTCCTCCTCTACCCTTGCAGATAAATATTTAATCACAACAATAATAATGCCAATGGTCATAATAACTTGCATCAGCTCAGGCTGTAACCCAAGCCCTTTGGTCAGATGGAGGAAGTGGGTAGAGAGCAGTGGAGACAGGAGAGGAAGGACTGGAAGAGCCAGGAGGGGAGGCTGTGCTGTGCTGTGGGTCCTGTTCTGCTCTCCCCGCAGCTGCAGGACGGATTCTGCTTTCTTTCTTTCTTTCTTTCTTTCTTTCTTTCTTTCTTTCTTTCTTTCTTTCTTTCTTTCTTATTTTAGGGAAGGGTCTACAAGGATGTTCAGGGTCTCATTACTAGATTGGACTCATAGTGATTTTCCTGTTTATAGCTTCCCAAGAACTGAGATTACAGGCGTGCACCACCACGCCCAGTCTCAATCGCCATCTCAGTGTGCCCCGGGGGCGGGGCCGGCACGGCAGGCCCAGGGATCGAACCCCCAGGCCCTGTGCCTGCTTGCCAGCGCTTTAATCCACTGAGCTATTTGGCTGGCCCTTGGTTCTGATTTCTTTTCAGGGGGCCTTGAGAGCCTTCCTAGGGTACCTGGGAGCTGGGCACTAGAGGGCACTCTGTAGCTCACCTCATTGTGTTCTTGGGCCTCAGTGCCCCTTTCTGCACAATGGGTTGGGTGGGGGGCATGCACTGGCTTCCTGCCCACCGTGTGTGGCACTGGAGGAAGGCCCTCTTTCTCTCTGCCTCAGTTGCTGTTCCTGAGGACGGTACTCTGTGCTCCTGGCCTCTGAGGACAGCGGGCACAGGCCCTGGGAAGTCTTGGAACATGACCTAATTTCTCCTCCAGCTCTCCCATTTCTACCAGAGGTTAGCCGTAGCCAGGGAGGAACCAGCAGAGATTTATGGAGTCTTTGGCGATAACCTCAGCGACTCCCTCTCTCCTGATGAGGGATCAGCATAGCTAATGTCTTCTCCGGGCTTGTGTGTGATACTCTCTCTCTCTCCCTTTCTCAGGCTGGCAGGAGGGGAGGATCTGAGCTGTTTTCTCCTTGATGCCAAGCTACACCAAGCTGGGAGCTCTCTACCCTTTCCACCATTGTTGGCTGAGACCAGGCCTGCAGAACTTGGGCTTGAGGGTCAGTACACTGCTGCAGTCCCGGCTGCTGGCTGCCTGCCGTCTGCGGGCCCGGGCCTCGTGGGCCTCTGCGCTCTGCCCGACAGCCCAGAAGGAAGAGGGAGAGCCCTCCGTCATGGTCCATCCTGCTCGGCCGCCCTGCTGCTGAAGCCACCCTGCGTATGGGCATCCAGGCTGCTGCGCCGCGGGCCTGCCAGGCCTAGGAGTGTGGCCCCCGTTCATGGGTCTCTAGGTGCTTCCGAGATGCCTGGGAAGAGAGGCTGGGGCTGGAGGGGGGCACAGCTGCCCCTCTGCCTGCTTCTCAGTCTCTGCTGCCCCTGGGTGCCTTCCTCCCTGGGGAAGCCCAAGGGCCACCCGCACATGAACTCCATCCGCATCGACGGGGACATCACCCTGGGGGGCCTGTTTCCTGTGCATGGCCGCGGCGCGGAGGGCAAGGCCTGCGGGGAGCTGAAGAAGGAGAAGGGCATCCACAGGCTGGAGGCCATGCTCTTTGCCCTGGATCGCATCAACAATGACCCGGACCTGCTGCCCAACGTCACGCTGGGCGCCCGCATTCTGGACACCTGCTCGCGGGACACCCACGCCCTCGAGCAGTCCCTGACCTTTGTGCAGGCGCTCATCGAGAAGGACGGCACGGAGGTCCGCTGCGGCAATGGCGGCCCCCCCATCATCACCAAGCCTGAGCGAGTGGTGGGTGTCATCGGCGCTTCAGGGAGCTCGGTCTCCATCATGGTGGCTAACATCCTCCGCCTCTTCAAGGTTGGTGCCAGGGCAGCCGTGGCTCCTTCGCTTCTCTTCCTGACTGAGGAGAGAAGGTTCCCCCAAGCAGCCCATTGGCTTCAGGGACCCGCCTCAGGCAGCAACTGGGGCCCGGGCAACCCTCAGGGGTCCAGGGTCTTGGCACTGGCCTCGTGCTGAAGCATCCCCCACCCAAGCCGCTCCTCCCCAGGGACCCGCGGGCCAGGAGGGAGAAAGGGACAGCAGGAAGACACGGGCGGAGGGACAGACGAAAAGATAGACCAGAGGGTACACACAAGGGCAGAGAGATGCTGAGATATGACGGAAATAGGAATGTTGGAGATGGCCAGGGAGAGAAAACAAGACTGTTGTTTTGACATTGTTTTCAAACAGTTGCAATTCCCAGAAAGATGTTTTTCTTCTGGATCGTCCCTGGTGGCCCTACTACCCCACCCGTGGTCACAGGCAGAGAGCGCGTCCTCGTTCTGGGATGGGGTGTGGGGCTGTGTAGCCCACAGAAAATGCAGATGAGGCTAGCAGGCCCTGCATCCGAAGCAGGCCGCGCTTCGGGCCTGGGCCTGGGCCCCGCCTCCTGCCCCCTCTTCCCTCCCCCTCCCGCCTCCCTCCTCCTGCCCCTCCCCCCAGCACACCTTTCTCCCCGCCTCTCAGCCCCGCCCTGCCCCCTCCTGCCGCCTCCCTTCCTCTGCTGATTTGCAATTCAATTGAAGCCAAGTGCTTCGCTAAGCTGCTAAAACAACTGAAAGCTACTGGGTAGAGAGAAGAACATTACAAGCATTTTACCAATAATTCTGTGCCCGCTTCCCTCTCTTGGAGCTGCCTGGTTTGCTCTGTGCGTTTGTGTGTGGGTGTGGGGTTGTTGTTGGTGGTGGGGAGGGCCAGACAGGAGGGAGGCGCTGGGTCCCTCCCTCACCCTGTCAGGGTTCTGGCCTTCTTCCACTGGGTCTCTTCTCCCCAGGGCCCTCCAGTGGGCAGAGACCTGGGACTGGCCACTAGGCACTGGGCTTGTCCCTCTCACCTGTGTCCCTTTTGGAACTCATTTATCCAACTCCCATGATGCTTTAGTTCCACGGGCAGCTCTAGGGACAGTGGGAGGGTGTGCTGGGTGGAGAGGACGTCGCTGAGTTGGGGAGAGGTCCAGGGGAGTACAGGATTGCACAGGGCAGGAAAGGCAGGGGGCCACAGGATCTGGGGTTCAGGATTTAGCAGCGGGCCAGCCCCTACCATGTGCCCCTCCACCCCCTGCTGGCACCTAACCCTAGCAAGTGTCTCCGTGTGGGCTTGTCCTGAGCTGTTGTTTTTATTTGAGGATCTGGATAAAAACAGGATTTTAATTTTCAAACAAATGGATGTATCATGAAGAATGCCAAATATGTGCATAGTTCTAGGATGAAGCCAGTGACTCAAAAGTTGGCCCCTGCCTGTGGGCAGGCAGAGCCCTCTTGGGACTTGTGCCGTCTGGGGTTCCTGCAGGGCAGTTGGGCACGGGTGGCCCTCACCCCTCCAGCTTGCAGGGACCTGGGCTGTGTCATCACTTCTTCCCAGGCCCCAGAGGAAAGGCAGCCCTGAGCTCCCTGTCACCCTGCCAGGGGTGGCAGGGACCCCCAGTGTCCTGAAGGCCAGAGTGCAAACACTCCAAGAATGGTCCCATTAGGCTCTTGGAAGCATGGGTGCTCCGGGCCCTGGGTAGTTAGCAGTTGGGGGTAGAAAAATTCAGTGACTTTTGTGCTGCGGTGGCTGCAGGTGACAGGCAGCAGGGTGGGTATGGGCTAGAGGAGCCCCCTCCCCAGCAGCCGGCAGGTCTGGAGGTGGAGAGGGAGTAGAGGGGGTGCAGGGACCAGGTGGGGCCAACAGCTGCGGCCTGCATTCACTGGAGCCCTTTCAGCAGTGCTGGCCACCCAGGCTGGGGGCGAGAGGCCTCCTCAGTAACTGAAACCTTGGGCGGGGCCGGTGAGAAAGTCAGAAGCTCAGAGGCCTGGGATGGGGTGTGTGCGTGCGTGCGTGCGTGCGTGCGTGTGTGTGTGTGTGTGTGTGTGTGTGTGTGCGCGCGCGTGAAGCTGTGGTCAGACCAGGACAGGTGTGGGAGGCTGTGGGCCCTGCCCACAGAGGTCTGTCCTCAGCCCTGCTTCCTACGCCCTGGTGGCGAGTGGGCTCAGGCCTAGGCCCTTGGGGCAGGAAGCCAGGTGGCTCATATCCCAGGCTTTTGTCCCTCTCCATCTTCATCCTGGCCTTTTGTCCCGGGACAGAGAAGGGTGGGAGCAATTCCTGCGGAAGGGCCCTGACACTTAGAGGAAATGGTCCACACAGTGACACAGAGAGGGGACAGCCCAGGTTCTGGAGCCAGTCATTTGCACCCTAGCGCGAATGAATTGTAAGAGCAGCTGAGCACACAAAGGACGTTTCCAACATCTGGACCTGTGAGAGCGGACAGGAATCCAGAAATAACTTCTTTTCCAAATCCCCAGTGTTTTTAATCTCTTTATTTTGAGACAGAGTCTTAAATCGCTAAACTACCCAGGTTGGGTGGACTTGAACTTGTGATCCTCCTGCCTCAGCCTCCCAGAGTGCTTAGATTACAGGCCTGTACCACTACAGCCAGCTCTGAAATCACCTGGAGGTTCTTATTCATTTCCTAGTGAGAAAATCAAATCTTGAGGAGGACATGGTGGGCTGCAGGATTCGCACTCTGGAGCTAGAGTGCTAGCTGGGGCCTGGTCCCCAGCAGCTGCAAGCCCCTTCTCTGCCTTGGTTTCCTCACCGGTGAAATGAGATGATCTTAGGACCGGCCAGATAGCTCAGTGGATTAAGGTGTCTTCTTAGCAGACACAAGGGTTGCAGGTTTGAACCCTGCCGTGCTGGCCCTGCCCCCTTCTCAATCACTGAGCAGGTGATTGAGCCTGGGCGTGGTGGCACACGCCTGGGATCCCAGCTCTTGGGGGGCTGAACACAGGCGGATCGTGATGGGTCTGAGCTATGTAGTGAGACCCTGTAGACCCCTTGCTAAAAAAGAAAAAAGAAAAAGAAAGAAAGAAAAGAACACTAAAAGCGAGGTGATCGCGGCCCTGGGACGGGCATGAAGAGCTTGGGTCTGAGCTGCCGACACGGGGCCGGGCACACAGAAATGCCACTGCGCAGCTTGCTGCCAGGCCTCAGCCAGTGTGAGAGACTCAGCGAGGCGGAAGCGGTGGTGCGGAGGGCAGCGACAGACGGTGACCTTTGTGGCTGGTCCCGGCACGCCCCTGCCATCTGCCGCGCCCCTTGCCTTCCTGCTGGGGGTGCCAAGTTCAGCCGCCAGCTTCGCTTTGGATCAGGAGCGTCTTCCTGTTGTCACGCTGTGCGGCGTGGAGCTGGCCTGTGGGCCTGGTCCCATCCGACCCGGCGTCCTTGCGCCACCTGTGGGACTGTGGGTGCTGTTGTGGCCCTGTCCCTCCACGGCTGTGCTGCCCTCTGCTCTCCTGGCATCTCTGTCCGGAGAAGCTTGTGGGACCTCAGAGTTTGCATTAGGGTTGCAGCTTCTGCGGCGGGCCACGGCCTCCCGCAGCTGGGCAGCAGCTGCCTCTCGCTCCTGGCCTATTCCCCTGTGGCAGCCCGAACTATTTTCCTAAACCCAGATAAAGTCTGCTTTTCCTCTTCGGCTCTCACACTGATTCTGTTGAGCTTGGATCACACTGCAAACCCCTAGTGCCGTAATACTCTCAGCTATGTCTGTTGTCTCTCCCAAGAGCAGCCCCCAGCACTCAGAGTAATTCCTCATAGAGACCACCCTATTTTTTCTTTTTTAATTAGTTAGGATCTCATTTTATAGTTCAAACTGGCCTTGAACTCACCATGAGATCCAGGCTGGACTCGAACTCACAGCCATCCTGCCTCAGCCTCCCAAATCCTGGGATTACAGGTGTGTGCCACCGTGCCCAGCTTAGGCACCACCCTACTTTTCAACCTCAGGGCCTTTGCACCTGCTCCCCGCTGTCTGGGTTCTTTCCCACTCTGTCAAGCTGGATCTTTGTCACACAGACTTAATTGCTTAGACGCCTCCTGGCTTCAGTTATTTGTTCTGCATCCCTCCTTTTCCCCTCCGGAACTCACCCCAGCTGCATCCTTCTGCAGGTTTGCTATTGACTTCCCTTCCCAGCTGGGGGGAATGGGTCACACCGCCCAGGGGCCACTTCTGCCTGTGCAGCCATGTCCATGAGCTAAGAAAGGTCTTTGTATGGTAAATAGTTGGAGGAAAAGCTCAAACATAAAGCCCGTCAAAGTCTGAGAGAGCCCCGAGGAAGCCCTGTGTCCCTCACATTTTGGGCTCTAGAAGCAAAGAGTCATTAGGGTCCACTGTGGGAGCGCGGGTCTGGGCTGCCCCTTTGGTGACCCAGGGCCACCTGGATGTGTCCATCCCCTAAAACACCTTCTCCAGGCTCTCACTGTGCTCCAGCCTTGTCTGCTGCCGCAGGCGTCGCCTACACCATTTCAGGGCGAGCCGTGTAAGAGTTGGAGGGCAAATGCACCCCTCCTTGGGGTCTCGGAGGTGCGAGGTTACAGCATTTATACACTGGCCCTTGGTATGCAGGTGAGGTGGGGCCCAGAGCAGCTGGGCGGTGTGCTCAGGGGCACACTCAGGTCCACCTCCAGCGAGCAGTGGAGCTGCCTTCACTCACCCCCCCCCACTCTGCTGTCCTGTCTCTTGCCCACCAGATAGAAGTGGGTGTGAGGTGTAGCTTCCTGTACGGCTTCTTGGTGCCTCGCTTTACCCATCTGTGTCAGCCAGAGTGTGCAAGGCTCCCAGCAGGTGCTCTGGGAAGCTGGTGTCACCACGGTAGGTGTCAGTGGACACCAAGGGAGGAGTGAGGCTTGGGGGTCCCTTTAGGTGGGGCAGGAAGGATGTGGGTCCTGCGAAGGGGAGGGCTGTGCTACCCTCTGCTCTCCTGGCGCCTCTTTCCCTAGGCTTTGGGTCCCCTGTGGGGGTCTCCTGTGGGAAGGAACCTTAAGCCCAGGGCTGGGGCTGTGCCTGGATGGACCCAGGAGGATGGGGAGCCCACAGCCTGTCCTCAGGCCGAGCCAGTGGGCAGGGGTTTTGCTTCGGTGCCCCCGACACCTGGTGCAGCACCCTGTTCCCTCTAGCCTGCTCCTCCTGGGGGCTCCCGGGCCTCAGAGTGACAGGAACAGAGACCAGATGGAGGCAGTAGGTTCCAGCCCTAATGCTCCAGGTGGCTCGGCTGAGTTAGGAGGGAGTGGAGGCTCTAGGCCTTGAGGGAGCCCTTGGAAAGGACCTGGGGGGCTGTGTGTGTCGATGGGACCCTGCTCAAGGTGTGACATATTCAGGGGCTGAGGGTATATTCTGAGTGTTTACCCATCATAAATGTTCATTAACTCACCTGTTCATTCACCAACACATGCACATGTGCTGGGGGAGAGCGGTGGCTCTGCAGGGCCTGACCCTGCACCTGGCCAGGGAATGGGGGTTTCATCGGTTGGAGGTGGTCCCGGGTCCCTGGGTGACACCACAGGCAGCCCAGGTAGGGAGCTGCCACTCTAGCTGGGAAACAGCAGAGGTGGCTGCATCCTGGGGGCTTCTGCATCCAGGGGCAGATGACCTCCTGTTGTCTTTGGGCAGAGCTGGACCTTCCTTCAAGGTCCTGAGCCTCCCAGGGTGCGTGGAGTCTCTGCTGGGGCCACTGGCACACAGGCAGGATGGGCTGGGCTTTCTCTGGGTGATCCAGCCCTGTGCCTGCTTGGCTTAGAGTCAGACAGGCAGGAAGCAGGTGTTGCCGGTGGGGCCCAGTGTGGGTGCGTGACCTCGCTCAGGTTGGCCCTGCTGCCGCCCTCCCCATGCCCCCAACCAGGTGGCTTTCACTCTCCCCCAGCCTTTATGCCAGCAAGGTCGCTAATTCTGCTTCGGATTCCAATCGACCTTTCTGCCACAGCCTTTCCGGCCTTGGCTGCCTCGCCACTTCCTCTGCGGCCTCCTCTTCCCCAGCACGGCACTTCCCCCGCTTCTCCTGCACCCTCTCAACCCCTCTGCCTTGTCTCAGCTCTGAGCCGCCAGGCCACCTCCTCTGCAGACCCGGTGATCAGCGAGGGGACTGCAGGCAGCTGTCAGGTGTTCCTGGTGTGTCCTTTGACCTGCGGTGGCCACCACCACTGGCTCCCACCTGTTGCCTTGGTGACAGCCTTGGGCATCTGGGACCAAGCACTTCCTGGTGGGCACCCACCTCCAGAACCAGTGTCTGACTTGGGGTACCCTCTCACACGAAGCCCCGTGGCACCCCTTTTAGCTGGCAGCTGGACCCCGCGAGTCCTGGCGCTGCTATGGACTCTGCTGTTTCCCAGGGACCAGAGGCCGAGCCACTCGCAAGGTGTGCATCCGCGTCAGGGAGGATGTCCGTTCCAGATGGATGGTGGTGCCCAGAGGGCTGAGGCAGGAAGGTGGCCAGGACCAGCGCAGTGGGCAATGTGATGATTTAGCAAGACCCTGTCGGACGTCTAATAAAGTGGGATATACGCGGGGTTCGGGGTGTAGCTCAGTATGAAGGAG
The DNA here is from genome assembly GCA_004027165.1 of Ctenomys sociabilis. NCBI lineage: Eukaryota > Metazoa > Chordata > Mammalia > Rodentia > Ctenomyidae > Ctenomys > Ctenomys sociabilis. The sequence continues at coordinate 16,783 of PVKA01019241.1, forward strand.
CGTGCACACAGCGCACACAGGTAAAACACATTGCAGCGGCCTGGGTTCAAATCCTTGGGCAGCTCCCTTCCCTCTCTGAACCCAATTTCTCAATGTGTAAAATCAGCCAGGCGTTGAGTGCAGAAACACAAGGCCTTGCTCAGCGTTCCCTAACGGCAAGGGCTCTGGAAACATCCGTGGTTGCCAAGGTGCCGTGCGAGGTGGAGGCTGGGCTCCCCTCTCTGTCCACTCCTTTCCCTCCTCATCCCTGGATCTTGGTTCCCTCTGGGCCTCAGTTTCCCCCTGGGGTGTGGCGAGAGGTTATCTGGCACAGAATGGCAGGAACAGGTCGCAGCAGCACCTGGGCCTGCAGTGCACCTGCACGGGGCGGCTCCCCTGTCTCCGGGGCGTGGTTTGTGGCTGCAGAGAGGGGCCAGCATAAGCCTCTGGCAGACCTTGGGTGGGCGCATGTGCGGGTGTGTGCGTGAGCATGTGTGCGCCTCTCCCTGCTTTCCCAGTAAGTACTGTCATCGCCATGGGCCCCTGGCGGAGGGATTTCTTGCTCTCCTAGGGTGCGTGTCTGTTTTTATTTTTAGGATGCTGAGGGTAGAACCCCGGCCTTTGAATATCAGCACCGCTCTATCCCTGAGTGCACCTCCAGCCTCTAAACGTGCATTTCGATGAATGATTTCAAGCACATGGGAAATCAGAGCTACCAGTGGACGGCCTTGTGCCCGCCGCCAGCACGCCGCGGTTTCTCATAGGTGGCACCAGAATCTGTTTTCATCCAGAGAGAGGAAACTTTGCACACAGACCGAAGGTCCTCCTCGTCCTTTTCCCTCTCCTCCTCTTCCCTCTCCTCCTCAGAGGTGATCGTTGCCTTGTCCTAGATTAAACTTTTTTCGGGGTGGAAGGATGGAACTCACAATCTCGCACTCCCGCTGCCACTGACTTGCGATCTTCCTGCCTCAGTGTAAACTCTTAATTCCCGCGCGCTTCGATCTGTGTGTACCCCCTTGACCAGCATTTTTCATTCAGTTTTGTGTCTTCAGCTTGAAGGAAGTGGCATCGCCAGCGTGCCTTCTGCCTGCGGTGTGCTCCTGCCGCGCCCCCCGGGGTTGCCTCACCCTTTCGCGGCTGCATCGCGCTCCATTGCTGGACTCTGTCATCGAGTGTTCCCTCACCCAGCCTGCTGAGGTCACTCCAGCAGTTCCCAGGCCCTGGAGGTGCAGGCCTCCTCGCTGGCGTCCTCCCTGTGGGCAGAGCTCCTACAGGCTCAGGCCCAGGATGGGTGCAGCCCCCGAGGAGCCCACTGGCAGATCTCTTGGGCTGCTGCCTTGGTTTCCCCGCTCCGAGGAGCTGCCGCCTTCTGGACCGGCCTTGCCCAGGTTCTGTGAAACACCTCAAGGACCATGCAGGGGGGCTGGCAAGATAGCTCAGCGGTCTAAAGCGCCTCTCGGGGACTGCGGTTTGAGCCCCAGTGCCACATGCCATGCCAGCCCCTCCCCCCAGGGCAGGCTGAGCTGACCCCCCCACCCCCGCAAAAAAAAAAAGAATCCGTGATGTGTAGCGAGACACTGTAATAAATAAATGAATTAAAAAAAAAAAAAGGACCATGCAGGGAGGGGACAGCAGGACAAGGTGTAGTGGTGACGAGGAGCAGGTTGTGAGGCTGCCGCCCTGCCTCCAGGGGCACTGGTGCTCAGGGTCGCTGCATGGCGGACAGGTGACAGTATGAGTGTGACTGGTGACTACAGGCTCTGCCCATAGCAGCAGGCTGGAGCTAGGCCGGAGGGGTTACAGATAGCAGTGTGAGGAAGTGTTAAGTGCCTTATAAGTGCTTTGATTATTTTAAATTGCTTAAGTGGTTTTTTAAGATGGCCCTAAGTGTCCTAGGGACACAGACATAAAATCAATTAGGAAAGTCCAACAAGCTGGATGTGTGAAAGCCGTGCTCTCACCTCCCAGCCCTGCTCCAGCTTTGCTGGCCTCGGGCTCTGCTTCTCTCTCCTTCATCTAAGGCCTTGAGATCCTGGTGATCCTCCTGTCTCAGCCTCCTGAGTGTACTGGGATTATAGGCGTGTGCCATCATGCTGGACTGTGGCTCTGAATGACAGAATGAGTGCGGGAGTGCCTGATGCTCTGCTCTGGTTCAGTAATTAAGGCTCCAAAGGACTGGCCTGGGCCCCTTCCAGCGAGATCTGGTCTGCTGCAATGGCCCAGGAGGGCTGCATGCTCTGTCCCCTCTCCCAGCCCTGCTTGGTGGCCCTGTGGCCAGCCCTGACCTGGCCTCTGTGTGGCCTGGCATGGCAGGTCGGGAGTGATGTCACCCAGGTCTTCCATGGATCCCCACAGAACCTGTGGGAAGAGCTGAAGCATCTTTGCAACAGAAGCCGACATCTGTACCTGTGAGAAGGAGAGGACCGCCCGGGTCCCAGGCCAGAGGCACATGGGTCCCTCCCTGCTGGCATCACAGGGGTGTTGCTCCCTGGGGAAGGGCACCCCGCCTTTGTGTTCAGGGGCAAATGTTTGCTGAGGATCTGCTCCAGGCACGGTGCTGCTGTGGAACAGGGAGGCAGCCCCGTAGCTTTGTTTGGCTTCCAGTTCAGTTACGATGTGCATGTTTATGTTCACTGCGGGGCTTGTCACCTGTGTGTGGCTTGCGGCCTTCAGGACTTTCAGATACCTGCACAGGTGGCTTCTGGGTATTTCTTAAACACTGCTGTAGGGGTGCAGGGACTGTGGGGGATAGGAGCTGTGCTCATTCGTTGTGTCATATAATCTTTCCCATGAACTTCATTTCACATAGTCCATTGCATGGGTGGGACAGCTGCTCTGTATTACAAATGAAAAACCTGAGGCCCAGAGAAGTTAGTGGGTGTGAGACCATCCAGGCAGAGGCACCGCTGGGTTTAAGAGTCAGGATCCCAGCTTGGGGTCCAGTGCTCTGCTCCACTTGTGCCTGGAAGTCACAGGCACAGCCATTGGGCCCTAGTGGCTGGTAGGGGAGCTCTAGCTGTTGCTGAAGGTGCCCTGCAGGCCAGATCCGGGCAGCTCTCCCTCCGTCCCTCTCCCCCTGAGCAGGGAGCCCCTCATTCCTTCCTGTTGCCGAGGTTAATAAAAGCCAATCCGTGTATTGTGACTTTGGAAGAAAACAGAAAAGCATAAAGAAGAGATAAAGATTGCTCAATTGCCCCACTGTCCACTGTCAATTACCCCACTACCTGACAGCCTGTGAGCTCTCTCCCTGCCCTTCTGTGTAATTCACCAAGTAAGATTGCAGCCTCTGTGCAGTTCTATAGCCGGTGTTTGTCCACCAGACCACAGCGGTGAGCGTTTTCCGATATCCCCACACACTCTCCCAAATGAGGTGCTTAATGGCAGCACAATCACCCAGCAGGGGCCCTGGCATCGTGGAGGCCCCAGGTGCAGGCTGTGAGTCCGGGGGCCTCCTGTCCATCAGGTGGCATTGCGACAGCGCAGCCTCCAGCTGGGCGCAGGATGCTGGCGTGGGCGGCCTCCCAGATTGGAGCAGTTATCCTGGGAGAAGGTGCTCAGGTGAGCTTCCTGAGGCTGGGTGGGAGATGGACGCGACAGGTGGACTGTGGGAGGTGGAAGCAGGTGTCCCGGTGATGCTGTAGGTGTGGGGCCAGCGCGCGGCTTTACTTTCTGCCCACTGGGAGGACAAGTGCCCAAAGTCCTGGAAATTAAGCTCAAGAATTTAAGTCAAATGTGTTGGCCAAGCAGGGGGTAGGCACGGGGCCGGCTGCAGGAGGGAGCTGACCTTGCAGGCACTGTTGGCTCTGGACAGGTGGTGGAATGGCAGGAGGGGCTGCAGGAGCAGGTGGCTGCACCACGGACCCCCTTCCTGCCTGCACTCACTGCCCCTTCCACTGTGGTCCTGGCCTCTCTCCAACTCCTGCTGCTTCCATCTGCTGACCTGTGCGCTCAGTGCCCCCAGAAAGCTGCCCC
>PVKA01019241.1:20833-42507 GCA_004027165.1 Ctenomys sociabilis
TCTCTCTCTCTCTCTCTCTCTCTCTCTCTCTCTCTCTCTCTCTCTCTCTCTCTCTCTCTCTCTCTCTCTCTCTCTCTCTCTCTGGAACCAGGGATTGAATTCAGGCCCTTGCACTTGCCAGGGAGGTGCTTATTCAACTGGGCCATCTCCCTGGCTCCCTGCAGCCCTGCTTCTGGTGCATCGATTCCATTTGTGCCCCTGGGCACGAGACCCGTTCTCTGGCTGGCTGCTTCTGCTCACCTCGGTGGTGTGGCCTGTCCAGGGGCTTGAGGTGGAGGCGGTTCACTCCTCTTTCCCTCTGTACTATCCCATCGTGTCCCTGTCTGGATAGTTCATCACTTTCTATCTGTTCCGCTGCTGCTGGACCCTGGGGCTGAGTCCGTTGTTTGGCTTTAGGAAGTGCACTTTGCTCGGCCGTGGCAGTGGCCCTGTCTTTCAGCGGATGTGCACCCTTACTTCTGTGCTTGTGCATGTGACTGCCGGCTCGCAGGCTGCTCAGGGCCAGTGGGCAGTGCTTGTGGAGGGGGTGTTGGCTCTGCAGTTATGCTGTGTCTCCCTCCTTACCACAGAGGTGTCTAGCGAAAGAAATGGTTGAATTTATGCACTGGCCTGTGCTGGTGGCAGGAAGTGGGCCTTCCGGCCCTGCTGACCTGGCAGGGAAACTGAGGCTCCTCTAGACGGCAGTGGAGGGCAGCACCACCAGTCCCAGAGCCCGTGCTCGCTCCCCAGTTCTAGGCAGTGTGTGTCTGCAGGCACTTGCTCTTTTTCAGCTCGCCCACTTTGCTCTCACTTGGCCTCATATTCCAGTCTGGGGGCCGTTGAATTAAATCTCGTGGTGACCCAGTTAGCTCCTGACCCAGCCAGCTCCTGAAGGGTCCTTCAGCTTTTGTCATCTGGAGCCTGTGCCCCAGAATTGAGAACATCCAGGCTGGGCAGGGCCACTACGGGCAAGGCAAGCTGTCCTCTGGAGCCCCTGGTGTTTATCCTTGTTTTTACCTTTGTGGAGTCCTTGTGCATGGAGTGTGGCCACCCCTGGAAGTGTGGGTCAGCCACCGCCATCCGATATTCTGAGTGACAAGCAGGGTGATCAGAGGGGTGCCTGAGTCGTCTGGGTTCCTCTGGGCCCCAGGAGCCTGACTGAGAAGGCTGAGCTCCAGGAACTGCAGTGTTTCAGGGAGGCTGGAGGGAGGCCAGGAGCCCTGCAAGGCTGGTCCTGGGGCCCCTTGGGGAACCGGAAGGCTCTTCCAGCATATTGATTGCCTGAATGGTCTTTGAGCAGCCAGGAAGATTTGCCAGTCTTGGGGCGGCCCCTGGGTCAAAGAGCGCCACCTGCCCGGGGGCTGCTGTCCACGGTGCTGAATCCGGATTCCCGCAGGAGGCTGGGGAGCTGCTGCAGTCTTGCCCTGAAGTCCTTCGCTGCCATTTACATGGGGAGCCGGGCATGTGGCTGGGCAGACGGTGCGGGTGCCTTGATATTTTAATTGAAGCCTGGAGACACGGTTGCTCTCTCTGCTGCGCTAACAATGTACGGAATAAATAATTCAGCGGTGCCTGTGTTGTGCCTGCTGTCCTCGCCCGTGGGGGCGGTCACACGCGTGCTCGTGCATGCAAGCTGCTGGGTGGGCCCAAAGCTGCTGGCATGGGTGGTGGCTGCACTGGAGGCAGCAAGCTGTTTCCAAAGGGTCCTGGGCTCCTCTAGGCCCTGGTGACTTGACTCCCCCCAGCCACCCCTGAGCAGATTAGCGGGACTCGGGCCCAGTTGCTCCTGGGTGCCGCGGTTAAGTGGTACATAAAGGTCCATTTGTCCTCACAGCAGCCCGAAATGCCGGGGACCTGGAAGAAGGGACCCTGTTAATGGTATGTGCCCCAGGCAACAATCAAGTGGGTTCCCTGTCACTCAGCAAGTATTTTTGGAGCTCTGAGTTGGTGCAGGAGACAGAGCAAGTGGGGGGCACAGAGGTTGCCAGAGTGAACAAATCTGGGTGCTTCCTGGCTGGGGAGGAGTGAGGTGCATGTAACTGATTGGTCACTGCTCAAGTGGGGGGTGTGGTGGGGGCCTGGGCTCAGAGAGGGGGCGTTCTGTCCGGGGGCATGGCATGGCTTCCTGGAAGAAATGGCTGGGGTCCTGCAGGCACAGAGGGAGCCACGACAGTGCTCTCAACAGAGAGAGCACAGGGCAGTGGCAGCACAGGAGGCTAAGTGGCTCCTGCTGAGTGGGGAGCGGGCTGGGTTCCGGGTCCTGCAGAGTGGTGCGTGGCAGAACTTGGGGTTAGGAGTACCCCAGGGCATGGCTAAGACAACAGTTAGGAGATGGCGGAACATTCCAGACTGGAAGTGACAGTGGCTCCAACGTGCCCTTGAACAGAGTGACATTTGCTCATTTAATCAGCTGGGGAGTAGGTGAGTATTTTTATATGCCACATGCTGGGCTTGGTTGTGGCTGCAGCAGTTGGCAAAAGCCCTGCAGTCCTCACCCCTGTGGAGCTGAGCTGGTGGAGGGCAAGGCCTGTGGACATGGTTGGTGATAATCAAGCTTGGAGGAGTTGAGGTTCAGAGAACGTTCAGAGGAATGGGGCTCATTGTAGTCGAGGCAATGGGAGAAGGCCTGGGAAAGGGACAGCTGGACAGGTCAGTGCGGCGGCAGCCAGGCCAGGCGGGTTCAGCCCGGGCAAGGGCCTGGAGGCAGGAATGTGCCTGGCCCATTTAAAGGGCCAGCAGGAGGCTGCTCAGAGAGCAGGGGACAAGGTGGCCGGGACTGGGTCAGCGGGGACTGGGTCAGCAGGTCCTCCGGGTTCCCAAAGACCTTGACTTGGATCTCGGGAGCAGTGGGTGGTCTCTGGAGGGCTTAAGCAAAGAGAGGCCCTCTGTGGCTGGTATGTGAGAGTGGGTATGCAGCCGCTGCATGCAGGGCAGTACCCTTTCCCTGTCCCTCTCCCTCTTTCTCCTCCCCCTTGTCCTAGAGGGTCATAGGCCCCAGCTGTGCCCCACAGAAAGCCCCAGAGGCATCTGGTGCTTGGCAATTCTGTACGGCATGATTCCTCCAGCTCCGGGCCTTCCACTGCTGCTAGGCAGACCCTGCCCAGGGCCCTCTGTGAGCCTGTTTTCCTTACCCATAAAATGGGTCCCTTCTCAGGGTGACATGAGGTCCCAAGGGAAGGAAGGCACTTGGGATCACAGCTGTGCAAGCCAGTGTGTGGACAGAGGGAGTAGCTCAGTGTGGATGCTGAGCACAGCTGCTCCGGGAGCGTAGGCTCCGGGAGGTGGCCCTGCATGAAACCGAGCATGGTCCACAGAGCGCAGGAAGAGAACGAGGCGCAGGGTCCGAGGAGCTGCGAGAGGCCAAGGGCAGGGAGCACCCTGGGCTGGGAGGGGTGCTGCATGCCAGGTGCTGTGGGCTAGGAGTGGGGGCTGACCCCGATTCCCAGGCATTCCGGAGAAACTGGAGGTCCCGGCCCCTCCTGGGGGAAGGGGGGAGCTAACTGCCTCGGCAGGGGTGCTGATCAAGGGACTCCTGGGGGCTGCTCTGGTGGACATGGGGGGCAGAGAGGCTGCAGGGTCAACACCATGATGTGGTTATAGAGCTGTAGGGGGCGGGGAGTGGTAGCAAGGAGGGCCTGTTGAATTTAATTCTGTGTTTTATTGTTCATTGGATAAATAACCTTCATTAAGATGGAAAGTGGGGGGATGGACAAGGAGAAGTTTGATTAATTTCTAGCTGGGTTCTCATTTGTTAATTTTCTTCCTATTCAGCAGGATTATTAAATCAAATTACAAATGCTGCTGTGTCCTCCCTGAGCAGCAGCTGCCCACAGGGAGCCACGATGGTCCCCTTAACCCCACAGCCCTCAGGGGCAGGTGGGGCGCTGGGGGTGGCTCCCCACTTCTTCAGAGAAGGCCCCCATTGCTCGTTGAGGGCCCCAGTGGAGGCCTGGATGCAGGACGGGGGCAGTGACCAGCTGGGGCCTGGGGCAAGTGGGCTGAGCACACAGCGGGGGGCGCCTCCACCCCACTCAGGCCACCGCTGCTACCTTGGCTGCTCTCCCCTGCATCTGCCTGGCCTCTTCCAGCTCTGCCCTGCCAGGCTACTGTCCTGCCCTGCCCAGCCCTGCCTGGGGCTCATGGGGGCAGCGTCACCACCTCTTGCTTACAGGGATGGCCGAGTTCTGGCTGCTCGTGGGCCAGTGAGATTTGGGGGTTGGTGAACATTTTTGTGTTCCCCACAGTGCCCTGTCTGAGCATCCCTGAGTCTGTGCAGTGTGTGTGTGTGTGTGTGTGTGCCTGTGGGTATACTCATAGTCAGGCAGGGCTCACTGAGCGTGTGCCCAGGAAGACACTTATGCACGTCTGCGTGTTGCCTGTGTGTGGGGCAGGAGTCCCAGGGTCTTCTGTGTGCCGTGTGTGCTGGAGTGGACTCGCCTGCCTCAGAGCACCCTTTGTGCCTCTCTGTGTGTCTGCGTGTACTCAAGTGTGCACATGTGGCTGAGTGTTAGGGTGGGCGTGGTGAGGGCTTGAGTGTGTCGGTGTGTCACCTTTCTGGGCTCCTCTGGCTGTGTGAGTGTGGCACTGAGCTGTCCCCATTCTCAGCCGCCCTGAGGGTGCTGAACTCATCTCCACCTCCGCTTGGCTCCGTCTGCCCTGGCCCCCTACCCTCCATAGAGGCCAATTCCCAATGACGTGACTTTCCTGTCCCCAGCCTACCTGGGGACCTCCCAGCCTGTGCTGGAGGAAGAAGGCTAGGCAGAGGAGAGGTGTACCAGACCGAGCAGATGGTGCCAGGGGAGGGCACCCCCTTGAGTCTACAGCCCCAGAGGCTCAGCCCCTGCAGCTCACTCTTGGGGAGCAACCAGCTCCATATCAGGCACAGTTGGCAGAGGTAAGCTTTATGCGGCACAGGTCTCATAAAGAGGGGGCAAGAGGGGCTGTGGGTGAGGTGACAGGAAGTGAGTGCTGCTTTAAGGATGTTCAAAGTTTGATCAGAGAGGCGAATGGAGTGGGAACAGAACCCAGGACAGTGACGGGTCAGTGCTGCTTGTCCCCAGAGCTGGCAGCCACAGGAGCTGGAGAGGACTGTGTGCATGTGGCTGGGGAGAGGCCCCTGTCAGGGACTCCGTGGGGGAGGGGTCCCCCACCCACATCTAAGGCACTCCCCTTCCAGGTGGGTGGGTGGGTGTGTGGACCCCAGAGTTGGGGCTCTCAGGCCTGGCAGTGGGTTTTGGGGTGGGTGTGGGGCACAGGACAGCTCGTGAGCCCCAAATGCCCACTGTCTGCTGTCTGGCAGGCCATACCCCACAGGGACCCAGAGGCCTGGGTTGGCTGGAGCGGACTCTTCCTTCTCTGGCTTTGTGGGAGATTCGGGGGTGTCTTAGTTACTCTCCTCTCCTTACTGGGAGAAATATCGACACCCAAAATGAAGGAAGGAAAGGTTTATTTAGCTCACAGTTTGCTGGAGGTTTCAGTCCATGCTCAGCTGGCTCCAAGGCAGAGAGAGCGGCACACAGCGGAGGGCAGCCTTCCATGGCGGCAGCAAAGAGCACCGGGAGGCAGCGGCAGCTCGAGCAGCTACTTCTTCCCTCCTTACATTGAAATGCAAAGTACCTGCCCCAGGGCGGTGCAGCACCCTCACCCCAGTAATCACGAAGTCCTGAAGCTGCCCGAGACCCGACTGCGTGAGGCTCGGGGGCCTGAGGGAGTGCTGGGCAGAGAGGGGCCAGTGCCTGGGGTGCCCCACTTTGCACAGTGCCAGCTCATGTCAGGGCTGCTGGAAATGGGTCGGGCTGGCCCCTACAGGAGCCTGCGCCCGCCCCCAGCCTCCTCATTGTCTGGACAGATGTGCTGGTGGCCCTGGCCAGGCCACGCGTGTAGAGGGACACAGTGGCCCGTAGCGCTAGTTCTGGCACCGAAGCAGAGCACTGCCTCTGGGGTCCGGAGGGCCCCACCTCGAGGGTGTGGGCAGCAGCGCTGACCCCAGGCTGTCGGGATCCATAGTGTGGACAAGCGGAGGGCCCTGTCGCTGTGCGGTCCGGGGAGGCACTCTGGAGGGGGACGGAGGTGTGCAGGGGGAGGGCGGCAGGTGCCACGGTGGGGAGCAGCTATGGCGGGCTTTCAACCTGCTGGGCACTGTCCTGTTCCCTACCATATTGCAGTATCTGGCACACTGTGGGCATATGGGATGGACATTTGGAGTTCCTACAGGGGAGAGAAGTTGGCCTAGGCAGGTGCATGGGGGTTGGCTGACAGTGCAGTGGGTATTTACATTTTTTAAAATTTTATTTTACCCCTGGTTCAGCCAAAAAATATTTTTATGCATTTATTTATTTTTGTTATTGTTGATACAGGGTCTCTGTACACAGTTCGGATTTATGGTGATCTTCCTGTCTCAGCCTCTCCAGTTCTGGGATTGCAGGCAGGCACCACTATGCCTGGTACTGAGGACTGAACTGGGAGCCTTGAGCTTGCCAGGCAGGCAGTTAGACTGCCAAGCTATCTCCCCAGCCCTGATATGTAAAGTTTGCAAAAGTTCATTCTAGGAAGAGAGATGCAGTCAGGCATTCTCCTCAAAATACTGCCCGTTGCTTCAAACACACTTAGCTCATCACTTTTATTTTTCAGCTTTTTGGGTCACTGTAGCTGGCTGTGAGCTCACTGTGTAGGTAGGGCTAGTCTTGAACTTACACTGATCCTGCTGCCTCCACCTCCCAAGGGCTGGGATGACAGGTGTGTGCTACACACCCGGCTTCGCTCCTGCTTTGGGGAGCGGTTCTGGAAGATCGCTTTGGTGAGCGTCTCTACAAAGTACGGCCGGCAATATGGTGGAAAGCTCCTAAACATACAGTGTGTTGCCCTCTGCCCTGTGCACCAGATCTGTCCGGTGAGAATTCTGGATCCTCCCCAAAGCCGAAGTGACCGTGGGAGCTAACCCTGAGTCACTCAGGACGTGGAGGCAGCCCTGACAGCGAGATGAGGCCCTCACGGAGGACACCTCTGGAACCACGTCGGAAAGTGACCACCGTGATGCGACTAGGTGCTTGGAGTGAGGGGGCAGACTTGGGGCTGGTGGCAAAGTATCTTTTACTGTAATAAAGTTTTCTTTAAACATGTAAGCCCAGGGGCAAGAGAGATGGCTCAATAGAATAAGTGCTTCCCTGGCAAGCACAAGGCCTGAGTTCAACCCCCAGTTCCACAAAAAAAAAAAAAAAAAAAAAAATTAAAAAAAATGTAAGCTGCGATCGGAGAAAGCTTTCTGTGATCCCAGCTCTACACCCCACGCTGTGCCTGCCTTCCACCCGGAGGGGCTGGGGGATGCTTTGGGGACTGAGTGCCCGAGGATGCAGCCGCGCAGGGCCTGAGGCTGGCAGATGTTCGGGACAGCGCTTCCACGTGGTGGAGGAGTGTGACGAGGATACCGCCTGCGTGTGTATGGCGTGCTCCGGCTCCTGGGCGTGGCCGGGTACTTGTACTGCTGCCTGTGGCAGGCCGTGGGGGCGGGACAGGCCACCTCCCGGGGCAGGCTGGTAGCCTGGCACGTGGCAGGCGCTCAGCTGACTCGAGCTGCAGTTAGAGCTGTCTTCACGATCGTCAGGTGAGGGGCTGGAGCAGATGAGGGCTCAGGTCCTTTCCTTGTGGCATGGGGGGCCTGGGGACCCTTAGGAGCCTGGTGACTTTGCAGGAGTGGGAGGGAGCAGGCAGCTCCCTCGAGAACCCGCTGGCCTTGCTCTGAGCTCCCTGGCTTCTGGTGGGCCCAGAGGTCAGGAAAGGGTCTGAGTGTGGTCACAGGAGGACCCATGGGAGCTGGAGGCATGTGTCTGAGGTGGGTGGGAGAGTCTCACTTCTCTGTCTTGGTAGCCTCGCCTGGTTCAGCATGGTCACCTCTCACCAGACTGTAGCCCCTGTCAGGCTGTGGTCACCCCTTCCTGTGTTTCTTTGCTTTAGTGCTTAAATCCGCTATGGACTCGTGGCCTCAGGACCTTTGCCCCTGCTGCCCCCTTTGGCCCGGAATCCCCTTCCTGCTCTCCTCACCTGGCAACTGTCTGCGTTGTCCAGCTGTCAGCTTGAGGTCCCCTTCTTGGCCATTCTCCCACCCCAGCACTTTTGGGCTTGTGTTTGTGTGCTATGGGTGTGTATGAAGGGCTGGGGCTGTGTCTAGGATGGCCCTGCCAGGACAGAGGTCAGTCTGCTCCTGCTTGCTGTGGCGTCCCAGGGCCTACCTGGGTGCTGGGCATGTGGACCATGCACCACAATACGAGGAGAGAGCAAAGAATGCCGCGGATGTTCAGGTTGAAGATAGCTTATTACAGTAAAGCACACCTCACCACCAATCGCCACCAATCGCCCTCAGAATCCTCCCCTCACGCAGGCACAGCCCCTCGTGCTGGCCACTGTCTGAAGAGGTCGTGAAGCCTTCTGTCGTGTCAGTTGTGCTGCTGCGACTGCCTCATCACCCTGAGTTGGCTCAAAACAGTTACCTTTCGCGGTTGCTTTGACTTAGGAGAGCAGCCAGGAGCCGCAGAGGGCCTGACGGGGTTAAGGTGGGCGGGGCCTCAATGCTTTCCGAGCCTGTGTTGCCAGCCGTGGCGCCTTGCAGTGGCGCTCACTGTACATTTTGATTGCACCCCGTGAAGGCACTTACGAAAGAGGATGCCCCGAGCAGCTGCAGAAAGCAGCAGGAGCGATGGGAGGAGTGTGTAGGTGAGGGGTGGCTGCAGGGTGGGCGTGGGTGGCCACGGGAGGCGGAGCGCTGCTGGGCAGCCTGGGCAGTGAGTCGTGGCTGGATTTGGGTTGGGTTTCAGAGCAGGGACCACAGCGTGTGCTGGTTGGTCAGGTCTGGGCCCAGGAGAAAGGCCCTGGCCTGCACAATGTCCAGCACTGTGGCTCAGGCAGTGGGAAGGGGTGCCGGGAAAGGCCTCGGAGGACCTGTGCTCCAGAGCTCTGAGCTGGAACTGACTGCATCTGGAGCTCTCCTTAGGTGGACAGGGGTGCTGGCTGCTGGGTGGGAGCCTGGCTGGGGTGTACCCTCTGTCTCCTGGGTGACAGCAGGCTTCAGAGCTGTGAGGTGAGGTGGGCAGACAGACGCCATGCCTGGATGTGAGTGTAGGGACAGGGCCCAGCACAGAGCCCGGGGCTTCTCCAGAGTCAAGGAGTGGGCAGGACTGGCAGGGCAGGGCAGGGCAGGGCTGCGGAGCTGGGATTGGGTGGGGCAGGAGGGATGGCTGGGGCACCCTGGTGGGAGTCACCCCACATTGCCTGCAGGCTGCCCCTTCTGCCCCTGCCGGGGCTCTACACAGCAGCCCCTAGAGCCCTGTGGGGCCTCCTCCCTGTCCGCCCCAGCGGCCACCCTGGCTGGGTCTGGCTGTGATATAAATCACTGCGTGAAGGCGATGTGACTTTTATCGGCTCATGTGTTCAATAATGTTAACCCACCCCATTATATCATCTTATATTAACACAGCACCATATATTACTGGCACTGCACATTAACTGGCCTCGGAGCGCAGCGGGCGCTGTGGTTAATTCCTCCAGGGCCTGCCCCACCCGCCCATGAGCTGCTCCGGTGTGGCTGTCTGTCAGTGGGCATCTGGGTTTGCGGGACAAGCTCTTGGATGCTGCCACCACTTGCATGGGCCCCTTACCCAGAGCAGACCCTTGTGAACAGATGGCGAAACTGAGGCATGGGGAGGTGGTGGGCAAGTTCAGGAGCAAGGACCCCCATGGTGCCGGTTGAGGGAGCAGGTGGAGGCGCTCAGGTGCTGCAGCCACACAGATCTGGGTTTGAATCCCGCCTGGGCTGGCTCATGGCTTCACTGCTGCCCAGGCCCAGCCCCAGTGTGCTCCTGGTCCTGAAGCTGCCCGGCTGGTCCCTCACTTGGGGCAGCCTCTCATCTGCCCAGCTTGGTAAGGGCTGGCAAGCAGGGTGACTTCTGCTAAGACACGTCACCTGCGTGTGAAAGGGCAATGTGGCTCCTGACATCTGCGCCTTCCTGCCCTCCTTGCAAGCTCTGTGTCATCGTCCCATGGGGGACCCTGCCTGGGAGCTTGACGAGGCCCAGATCCTCACGGAGGCGCCTGCCTGACAGATGAGGGGGCCGGAGCCTGAAATCACAGCCGCTAGCTCCTCCTTGGCCCTGGGAACCTGGGTGTGCAGGGGCTGGGACCTGCCGGCCGCAGCTTGGCCTCCACCTCCTGCCAGGCTGCAGGGCCCCTCCTGCGCCTGCTGCCCCCTCGGCCTGCTTGCATCAGTCTTGACAAGGTGCCGGAGTCAGCATGTAAGACCTGCAAAAATGAGTGTAATTTATTGATCTACATTTCGCTTATGAAGTAGGACAAGTGCTGATTCGAGGATCTCGTTCGCTCTCGTGCTGAGGCTGCTCTGTCCCCGCCTGCGCTCTCATCTGCTGTCCTGCCCCACACTGCCACGTTTGTCCAGGCTCTGCAGCCCGAGGCCCTCTGTTCTCCCACAGCCTTGGCTGAGGGTGGTTTCCTGGGCCACAGAAACAGATAACGTTTAAAAGAGCGAGTCAAGGACTGAATAAAGAGGCTTCCTGGGGGAAATATTTGTTCCAGAGCTGGTGGTACACCTGTCTCTTTCACTCCCAGAAAACATAATTCAGAACAGGCCTGGAAATCCATCCAAGTATCACTGGTCACTCTTGATAGGAGGCTGGGTGGATCTGGGTTGGGCACAGGGACAGGCCCATAGCACGTCCTGCAGGGGTGCTGTGGACATACCAGGGCCACAGAGCAGCAGGGCCTGGGGAGGGCGGAGGGAGGTTTGGGAGTCTGGCCGCTGCCGGCCTGCTTGTCACCACCACACCGCCGGGTCCCCCACACAGAGTGTCAGGCCGTGCGCAAATCAGCCCCGCAGCTCCTCTTGGCACTGCGGAGAGCCTCAACTGCAGTGCCGTGGAGCTTGTGCCTCAGGCGGGGCTGCTGAGGGACAGCAGTGTTCCCTCCCGTTGCCGAGCGCCTGCCCTGGGCCCCGGCGTCTGAGGAGCCATGGAGGCAGGTGCGTCCCTGCGCCCACGTCTTGGGGGGAGGTGGCTGGCAATGGAGGAAGCTGGTGAAAAGTGTGCAGGAAGGGACTGGGCGCTCCGCCGGGCGCTGGGCATTCCCGGGGGGCAGGGCAGGCGCCAGCGTGGCTAGAGCCGTGAGAGGCTGGGACGGGCACAGGCCGGAGGGTGCCCGTGTGATCTGGGCGCCTCCTGCATGAGCCGGAAGGTCCCTACCGCAAGGCTGCCAGGGGCTGCACAGAAGGGGTGGCCTGTCCTGCCTCCCGCCCTCGTCCACCGCAAGTGCCCGCTCCTGGTGGCAGGCAGGGCAGCGCTGCCCTGCTGATTTCCGGCTGTGCTGCAGGACAAGGAAAGGCTGCTGGTGACCAGGCCCTGTTGGGGGGCCCAGCTCAGGGGCTCCGACGAGGGACACAGCCTGGCCAGGGGACACTGTGGGCAGGGAGGAGCAGCGTGCGTCGAGGGGCTGGGGGCCACGCTCGGGACAGCAGCCCCTAGAGGGGCCAGGGGCCCAAATGTGAAGCTCGTGTCCAGAAGGCTTGATGATGAAATTTCTAATTAAATCAATTTCATCTTGTTGGCGAGACAGAGGTTTGCATATGATAAGCATGAAATTAATAATTATGTTTAGAAATTAGCTGTTCCTCAAAGCAGAGCCATTTACACAACCCTCGGGCCCCCGGCCCCACCCCTGCCCTGTCCTTGGTGCTGGGGACAGATGAATCACTCCAGTTCGTGGGGTGGCCGCCAGGAGAGGAGGCTGGTCGGGGCCGTGTCCCTGCCTCAGGGAACTGCCCCATGGGGGATGTGGGTGGCCACTGGTGATCTGAGACCACAGGCTCACCCCGACCCCCAGAGTCCACATGCAGGAGGGGCCATCTGCATGAGGGGAGTTTGAGGGCTCACATGTCAGCTAATGATGTTGGCTCTGCAGTGTATGTTCTGGGTTCCAATTCTAGCTCAGGGGCCGGGGAGATGGCTCAGTGCAATAAGCCCTTCCCTGGCAAGCACGAGGGCCTGAGTTTAATCCCCAGTTCCACAAAAACAAAAACAAACAAAAAAAGAACTCAAATTCTAGCTCAGCCACTCACCAGCTGTGTGACCTTGGCTGAGTTCCTCAACCTCTCTGTAAAACCTCTCAGCTTTAGAGACCTGTGCAAAGGAGACCTGCTTCACAGGGTGCCCATATGATCAGAGGTGTTCAGGGGTCCACAGTCCTTTGGGGCAGTGCCCGGCACGGGGTGAACATCTCAGAAACCCTTGTTACAGTGCAGCTGCCGACTGTGTGTGAGTATGTGCAAACTGAGTTTAGTTCAGTTCAGCCCAGCAGGCTGGGGAGAGGTGACCCTTGCCTGCCCTGGCTTGGAGGCCCAGACAGAGGAGTGTCCCTTGTCCTGGCTGTCCCAGGGGCAGCGGAGCGGGGCCCTGCAGTCACGTGCTGCGGCTGTGGGAAAATATGCATTCCTGCTGCAGCTGGTCCGAGTGTCTGGAAAGCAGAGAGCGGGATGTGTTTGCCAGTGTCTGAGCAGCAGGTTGTGTTCATTCCTTACCTGTTCACCCATGCAAACCCACTCCAGCAAAGCTCGAGTTTTTGTCTTTCTACCCCCTGCCTAACAGGATGCAGAGCACATAGTAGGTGTTCAGGGTAGCACTGCAGAGTGGTGCCAGGGCTCCTGAGGGTGCAGGGTGCCCTGAGCTCATGGGAGGAGTGGGTGGTGGACGTAGGGACAGCTGAGGTGGAGGGGCCACGTGGGTCTTTTGGCGTGGCCTCTCTGAACCTCGGGTCCAAAGGGAAATGGCCAGTGTCTGTGGTTGGCTCCAGTGGGCATGGGGAAGGTGGCTATGGAAGGAGACGGGTCCTGTGTGTGCAGCCCTGCGTCCCTCTGGGGACCATCTGGTCTTGGGGAGTCCTCTGTCCTCTGGGACTGATGTCGAGGGAGTGGCTGTGCCTTTCCACCCCTTGGTTTAGGTTTTTTTTTTTTTTTTTTTTTTGTAGAACTGGGGATTGAACTCAGGCCCTTGCACTTGCCAGGGCAGCGCTTATTCCACTGAGCCGTCTGCCCGGGCCCCTTCCACCCCTTGGGTCCTTGCTGTGAGTGTCCCCAGCCCTCTGTCCTGGGCCTTCTTCCCTCGTTCCTCAGTCTCCCCAGCCCGTGTCCCCTGCCTGCCCGCTGCAGATCCGTGACTCCCGTGGCTGCCAGTCGGCCTCACTGGGTATCGTGGTGCCTCTGACTCCTCCAGGGAGTCACCTACCTGTGCCTCTGTCCTGCCTCAGCCTCCTTCTGGATTCTTCTCCAGGCCCGAACCAGCAGTCACTCTGTCTTTGTTATAACGCGGGCGGGATCTCTGCTGTTGAGAGTCACCCCAAGTTCCTCTGCCTGTCCCTTGGCCCTGCTGCTGAGTGCCCACTGCCTCCTCCAGGGACGGAACATTAGTGGGGTGACATGCTTCCTCCGTGTTCACTGGCTAGTGCCCCTCCGCTGCAGCAGCCCTTAAGTTTCTAGAGAGAAGACTGGAGTGCGGAGTGTGGGCCTCGGGGAGGGGAGGCAGCGGGCTGGGGCCTCCAAGTGCCAGGGCCTTGGGGTCTTTGAGCTGGGGTGGTAAGACGTGGGGCTGGGGACAGGGTCTTGCGGGGCAAGGGCTACAGCGACAGGGGCCTGAGACTCAGCCCTGCCTCGGGGCCCAGGTCCAGATGGAAGAGGGTTTGGTGGTGGGAGGGCCGGTGCGGGGGACAGGAGCCTGCGATGGTGCCGCCGCGGCCTCCGTCCGCAGGCCTGCGTCCAGGTATGGAGGGGAAGGACTTCGTGATGGCCCTGCTGCCACCCGAGGTTCCCTCACGTGTGGGGAGAGCTGCAAGCTCCGCTGTGTCCACTGAGCGGCACAGGAGGAAGGAGCCTGAGCCCAGAGAGGGCTGTGGGCGTGGGGATGGCTTTGCAGTGACTAAGGCTTCCTGGGGACAGAGGATGACCCCCCCTGACACCACACTGCTCCCCTAAGTACATCTCACCCTGAGCCATCTCACCCTCTGGTGATCACCTGGCTCTTTGTGCAAATGGAGGCCCACAGATGCCGAGGGGCATGGTCTTTGGGGACCAGCAGTGCAGGGCCACCCTCATGCTGAGGTGGCCAGGACCGGGCAGTGGGTGATATGGGGGCGCTGGCGGGGCCATCGGCTTGGCTGTCTGACCCACTTGGCCTCGGGGCCTGTCTGTGCCCTGTTGCGGGCTCTCAAGGGAAGGCCGTGCGGGGATGGGGTGCACTGTGGGGTCCCACGCCAGCTCGGATGGGTGAGGCTGGTGGTGCGCAGGGTGAGGGCCTGGCCAGGTGGGCGCCAGCTTCCCTCAGCTGTCCCTCTCACCCCTAGATCCCCCAGATCAGCTACGCCTCAACGGCCCCCGACCTGAGCGACAACAGCCGCTACGACTTCTTCTCCCGCGTGGTGCCCTCGGACACGTACCAGGCCCAGGCCATGGTGGACATCGTGCGTGCCCTCAAGTGGAGCTATGTGTCCACGCTGGCCTCAGAGGGCAGCTATGGCGAGAGCGGGGTGGAGGCCTTCATCCAGAAGTCCCGCGAGGATGGTGAGTGGGCGTGGCTGGCGAGAGCTCTGCCCGCCTAGCTGCCCCTCAGGGCTCAGTCCCCTTGCTGAACGCCAGCTCTGCCCTGTGCCCACCCTGGGTGGCCCTGCCAGGGCTGGAGATGTGACTGTCCAGGCTGCGCCCCTCACGTGGGAACCTTTGGGAGGAGGAAGGGGTGTGCAGGGCCGAGGGGCACCAGAGCAGGCGTGAGATGGGGCACCTGGGGCCTGGAGCTAAGCAGTCTATGGCTGGGGAGGGGGGCTGGGTGGTGCCTCAGGTCTGCGGGGCCGTGGAAGCAGGTATCCCAGGTCGCCAGGTAGGGGGCGGGGCTGGTGCGCCCTCTCGCTCTTGGTGGCCCAGTCCCCATGGAGCCCCTTTGTCCCTCCGGCCCTGGCTCCAGGACTCTGACTGTGTCTCCAAGGACCTCAGCGTGTCCAAGGGGGCAGTGGCAGTGCCCTGTGGGTATTACCCGAAACCCCCATAAGCCCTGTAAACATTCCAGAGAGCTGCTTGGGGACCTGAAGCCCACAAGAGGAGTGGAAAGTGGGGTGTCAGGGACGCGAGGACAGGCAGGACCCATCCCACCTCGAAGCCACCCGGAGTGTGGCCCCTGCTCCCGGCCCCTGCAGCCCCTGTGTCCTCACTCTGTTCCTTGCACTGCCTGCTCTCCTCCTGCTCTCCTCTGAAGGGCTGAGGGACAAAGATGAGGACAGGGAAGGGACAGAGAGCCCAGGCCTGGCCCCCACCCGAGCAATGCACACATTCCCCAGGGCGCGCTCGGCACCTCCTGCGCTTCACGGGCCATGGAGTTATAGACAAATGTGGTCTGCTTAGGAATTTTAGGAGGGACTGCACCCAGGAGAAGAGAGCAAACCTGCACCCCCTACCCTGCCCCGGTCCCTGCCCCCTGCTCTGCAGTCCACCCGCTCTGGCTGCCTGCCACCCACAGGGCCCTGTGTCCCAGGTGCTCCCTGCTCCCCGAGTCATGGTGTGGGCCCTGGGGCTGGCTGGGCTGTCCCTGGGCAGGGAGCTCCAGCCCCACCCGCTGGAGGGGCTTTGATTTGGGGGTGGCTGAGCTGGTGAAAGCTGAGTTAGAAAGCTGCGCTGCAGCTGGCCAAATTGAAGTCAGAATTGAGCGGTGGGTAGAAAGAGGCCGCTGCACCTTGTAGCCTAATCTCTGCAAAAGATTAAAGATGTCTTTGCTATATATTGTATTGATTTGTCCTCTGAAGTATAGATCATCTGCAGGCAGCTCTGAGGAAGGGGGTTGGGGGAGTGGGTGGGCATGTGGGCAGCTGAGATGCACAGGAGAGGGGTGAACTGAGCAGGGCCCAGGCCCCTTGGCTGGGCTTTTTTAGGATTACTAAAATGGTTAGTCAAAAAAAAAAAAAAAAAAAGGTTAGTAATAATAACCATTTTATAGTTGAGTTGACTGAGGCTGAGCTGGAACAGGAATCTTATCCCCTGGATCCCCAGGTGACCTGAGGAATAGCCCAGTGCTGACCTGAGTGTTGACATTGGGCTTTAAAGGTGGTCCAAGAGGCATGGGGGTGCACACTAGTGATCCCCCACTCAGGGAGGCTGAAGCAGGAGGGTGTCATGTTCGAGCTGATCTGCTAAGTTTAGTAACTTAGCAAGATCCTGTCAAAAAAACAAAGAGAAAAAGAAAAAGACAAAAGAGTCCCCTGGCCCCATCAGCTCCAGACCCTCTCCCATTCAAGCTCTGTTCGCCTGTGACCCCACTGTGTGTGACGCTGTCACTAATCCCAGTGACAACCTGCATGTTAGGTGTTCCCATCCCACTTGACAGGCAAGGAGCTGAGGCTTCAAGGGTGTAGCCTGGCGTGAGAGGGGCCAGGGCAGGGCTGTGTGGCTCTGGCCTCTGGTGTCACCCCACCATTTGGCTCACGTCATAGAGGCCGTGTGGCTCTGTCAGGTTCCTGAGCTCTGTCCAGCATGGCCTCTGGCCATGTGGCCCTGGGACAGTCTCTTTGCCTCTTTGGGCTCAGTTTCCACTTCTGGGAAATGGGACAGAGCCAGGTTGTGGTCAGACTGAAAGGTGCTGTTGGTCCCTGAGCCCAAGCCAGGGGTCTGGGCACAGAGTTTCCTGCCAGGGGAACAAAACACGGGATGGCAGGTGGCTCCTGGAGGGAAATGTCGGGGTCCGGGGCACCAGGACAGGATATGTACGCATGGGTGTGTGTGTGTGGTGTGCAGGTGCATGTGCAGGACTGCCCGGCTTTGGCCTGGATCCCTCTTCCCTGAGGCCAAGGCTGTGCTGGAAAGTGCAGCGGCCCTCCCACCTGCTGGGTCCCACCTCCTGGTCAGGCCCCGCCTGGGCTGGGGGATGAGGTGACTGAGTCACTGCAGAGGGCAAGGCAGGTGGTGAGGGGTGGCCCAGCGTCTCACAGGCTGAGGTGGTCATGGCTGGGGCAGGACCCACTGTTGCCCCACAGCTGTTCCCACCCAAGGGGCCTACTCTGAGCCTCAGTTTACCTGTGCTAAGGCTCCCATCACACACCAGAGACAGCTGGTCAGGGATGGCAGGGTCACCCAGGCCACGTGGAGGCAGCGCTGTCTGGACCCAAGCTCTTGTGTGGGTGACAGGCAGTGGATGTGGTGGGTGAGAAGCTTGGATGGCGCCTCCTGCTGGCCAGGCCCTTGCCTGCCTGGTCCATGTGAGCTCGGCTGTCAGGACAGCTCTGTGATACAAGGTCTAGTGGAGGTCAGAGGTCACACAGCTGAGGGCAGCAGGTGGACCCCCACTGGGCTGTGTACATCTGGTACAGGCAATAGGAAGGACGAAGGGGACACCTCAGGTGAGTGTGGTAACCGGGCACACCCAGGCCCAGGCCCCACGGGCATTCTGAGACAGCCAGGCTGCTGGTCTGAGCCCTGCTGCCGCCGCCGCCGCCTGAGTGCGGAATGGTGGCAGGGACTGTGTGCACGCCCACGCCTGGGATGGGTGGCGGTGCAGTGGCCTGGCTCAGCAGGGCCTGCACACTGGCTCTGGGCACTCAGGCTCTGTGCGGGTGAGGCGTGGGGAAATCTTTGGGGTGGGAGTGTTGGCCTGCAGGCACCCTGGCTCCACACTGCCTTGCTGATGTCCCTCCCGCCCCTCCCCGTTTCTGCTGCAGCCACGCTGGCCTCCTCATTCTTGAAATCCCCAGGCCCCGATTGACCTCAGGGCCTTTGCACTGGCTGCCCTGGGAGCTCTTTCCCAGGGGCACAACCCATGGGAGATGGCAGATGACTCTTGGAGAGAAATGTTAGGGTCCGGGGACACCAGGACAGGATGTATGCACGGGTGGGCCTGGTGTGCATGTGTGTGTGTGTGTGCGCGCGAGGTATGTGTGTGCAGGTGCATGTACAGGAGGGACTCACGCCCTCGGACACTCAGCTGTCCTCCTGAGGGGCCTCTCTAGTCACCTCTCCACACCAGCCTGTTCTGCAGCCCGGCACCCTGTCCTCTGGGTCCTGCTCTGCATTGCTTCATAGTGCTGGACTCACCCGTTATTATTGGTCAGTTAGGGTCCACGAGGGCAGAAGTTTTGCCTGTTTCGTTCTCTGTTGCTTCCCCACATGGTGGCTGCTCAATAAATATTCACTGACCAAACAACGGGTCACAGAATCCCTCTTCCTGCCCTGGGGGTCTCTCCTTGGGGCAGGTGTGACTGTGAGGGCAGAGGATTCTGGGCTGGCCCCTCCTGTCCCTGCCCTCTGACACACTGAGGTCAGATGTCCTCCTGGAGTTAGGAGGTGTGTCATGAGGCTTTGGAGGCTGTCACTGCTGTCAAGGTGAGAGATGTGGGGTGTGCATTTCCCTCCTCCACTGTGGGCACTGCCTGCTAGGGGAGAAGGGGCTGGGTCTGCCCGGCTGTGCTGTGCGGGTTTGTCCTGTGCCTTCTGGGAGCCGTGCAGGGTTCCCTCCCTACTCTTGCATAGTGGATGCTCAGTGGCTGCCAGGTGGGGCAGGGTGGGGCCGGCCGGCTCTGAGGAGCCCATGTGGGCGGGCAACAGGGAGCTGGGAGCTGGGGCTCTGGAGTCTCCACCCTGCCCCTGGTGCTCGGGTTGTACCTGCTGGACACCGGCCATCTCCACTGCAGCCCGCAGGCTCGGGCTCCAGGGTCTCTCCTACTGCAGCGCCTGGGCCCAGCACATCCTCTCCACAGACCCCTGCTCCAAAGCAGAGCTGCAAACTCTCTTTGCCTCTTCTGTTACCCCAGCTGAGACCCCATCCAGCTCAGGATCCTAGCCGGACTTGGTGCTTTGAACATCATGGCCTGCCCTTTGGGGACCCCGTTCTCTCACCTGGCACAGTGTGGGCATCAGCCAGTGGCGGGGGGCAGGCGCAGCGCCTTCCTATGAGCAGGGTCCCTTGTCTTATCGCTGGCCCCCTAAACACAGGGCAGACATTCGCCAAGAACTGTTTCTTTAGGGTGCTTTTCCGGAGGAGTACAGAGAAGGGGAGCCCTCTGGAACCACAGCCCATCTTCCTCCCTTCTCTCCCTGTCTGCTGCCTGTCACTGCCGCAGGCACTGCCGGCTGAGCCTCCAGCCACCGGGCTCCTTCCTGGGCCCAGAGATTGGCAAGGTGCTGGCATGAGTGTGATGGCTCATGACTGCCAGGTCAGTCCTGGCCCATTGTGAAGATGACCCCCGTGCCAGCCCGGCCCGCCCCGGGGACTTCGCCTGTCCACTTTGATTTCTCTGCCGCTCTGGCCTGTGGCAGGGCGCTGACACCTCTGAGGCCGTGGGTCCCTGGGGCTGGTGTCATCGGGCCCTGCTGCCGTGTTCCCCTGTCTGGTGTGCACCTGTCGTGCCCTTCACCTGGCCTCAAGGCTGATGAGGGCAGCAGGAGGAGTGTGTCAGAGGCTAAGCTTTCTCACTTGAAATCTGCATCCCTTCCCTGCTAGGCAGAAAGCCGCCTATTTGTGCTGGGGCCTCCTTTTCGAAATGCATGAGGTTCCTTCAGGGCCTGGGTCTCCCCTCCGCGGCCTTGACTTTTGGAAGCCCATCTTTCTGGGACACAGTGTCCAGTCCCTGGCCTGTAAGGCCGGGACGGGGCCGCGTGCTTCCCTGTGGGCTGTGTGGTACCCTCTGCATTGTCGCCCTGTCTCTTGGAGTCCCCAGTGTCTCCCTGAGCCCTTGAGCGGGAACAGGCTCTGCTCCCGGCAGCCACGCACCCGCCCTGCCTGTGTCAAGGCTCCCGACCGAGCCTCTTTTCGCCTTGGGACATGGCGATTCACGGAGCGTCAGACCAGAGGCTGCCAGGCCCCCACCTCAGCTGCGGCCCCTGCTTTATGAGCAGACAACTGTGGCCCGGGCCTCCCCCAGGCCCACAGGGGCAGGAGAGGAGAAGGGGAGGTGGGGGAGAAGACAGGGACAGGGTGCTGATGGGAACAAGGCTGTGCACCCCCCTCCCAGTCTAAGGCTCATCAGACCCTGGAAAGCTGGGTATGGTGGTGCATGCCTGGAAGCCCAGCACTCAGGAGGCTGAAGCAGGAGGATCTTCATGAGTTTGAGGCTATTGTGTGACTCTTGTGTGCATGGCCCCTGGCTCTCCTGGGGACCTCAGGGATCTGGCTGGCCCTGAGCCTGTCCTCTGGGGGTCGCCTGGGGAGGGGATGGGGCCTCTCTTCTGCACTTTACTCCTTGACATTCACAGCCATTCATTCGTCTGTGGAATAAGTGTTGAGCACCCACTGCGAAGTTAAAGAGACCCCAAGGGACCTGCACTGAGGAACAAGGCCGCCCAGAGTGGCCCAGGGGCGCCAGCCAGGGGCAGGGCTGAGTTGGCTGAGCGCCAGTTCGTGCCAAGGCCTGGATGCACATCCTGCCTGGCACCAGGGCATTCTCGGGAGGAGATGCAGGCTGAGTAAGGAGAGGAGGAGGGGGGGAGCACAGGTCACATGCAGCTGTGATGCCACTTTCGCTCTGTTGGGGCATGTGAGTGGAACTCCCCAGCTGACTCGCCAGCTGTCCTGTAGGGTGCGTGGGGCCTGGGCTGCAGGGAGTCTACTTGCACTTGTCCAGCAAGAGGTGGGGGCTGTGAGGTAGCCCCAAGGCTGGGCACCCTGGCACGTGCTGGCCACAGCCCCCACCAGCTGGCGACTCCCCCTCACTTGGTTATCAATTTCTGTTTTACTCAAACCTGTGCATTTCTGGGCAGTGCTGGGGGTGTCCCCTGAGTCCAGGCAGGGCCGAATGCGTAGCTGCCAGAACTAGAGGCTTGAAGTACACGTCCCCAGTAGCCCCTGTGTCTCTGGCTGAATGTGGGACAGGGAAGGTGTGGGAAGGGGACCGGCTGCAGGGCGTGGCAGGTGGGGCAGGCAGAGGGCTGTCCCCAGAGCTGCCTGGAGCTTGGGCAGAGCCGCGTGGGCTTTTAGTCCCTGTAAGACGACCAAAGCGGGTGCATTAGTGTGGGAAGCGTGGAGCAGCGCCGCGCCTCTTCCCGCTGCCCGTCGCCTGCCCGTCGTGCTGGAGACAAGCCAGCAGGTCGTGTGAATTCATATTTTCAATGAGCCACAGGAGAGCTCATGATGTCCAGGGCCTGAGCCAGGGTGGGAACACAGGACAAAGTGGCAGAGAGGAGGGGAGGGCCGCGGTGGCTGGACAGGCCTTCCTTGCCATGTCCCAGCAGCTCCCTGCTTGGTGCTGCACAGAGAGGGGACAGCCAGGAGGGGTGTCCGAGATGGGGAGAGAAAGGAGGCGGGGAGGGGAAGCAGGAAGGGGCCCATGCAGGCGGTGTCCAGGCTGGGGCTTGTGAGGCCTGCTTTCCACAGCTGTAAGATGGTTCTAACACTCGGCACCTGCATGGACCGGAGGTGCTGATGAGCAAAGATCATTGGGCCGTGGAGGCTGGATGCATGGGGAGGCAGAGGGTGGGCAGGAGTGTAGGGGGACAGGGGCTGGAGGCCTTCAGGACCCTAAGGCAGCCCTAGGGCACCTATCCATTTGTTCATCCATCCATCCACCTATCCGCTCCTCTATCCATCATCCATCTACCCATCTACCCATCCGTCCATCCACCCATCTATCCACCCATCTACCCATCCACCCATCCATCCATCCATCCGTCCATCCACCCATCTGCC
>PVKA01019242.1:7593-42527 GCA_004027165.1 Ctenomys sociabilis
TTCCTACCTTCTCTTTCTTTCATTACTTACTCTCACTTTCCACAGTAGAAAAAAAAAAAAAAAGATTTTCGAATCAGCTAGACAGGCTTTATTTATTTATTTATTTATTTGTATTTGGTACAGGGTCTTCAGGTTGTACAGGGTCTCACTACATAGATTGGACTCATAGTGATTCTCCTGTTTTCAGCCTCCCAAACACTGAGATTTATAGGCACAATCACTGTCTCAGCGATTCCCAGAGACAGGGCCAACATGACACACTGGGGATTGAACCCCAGCCACTTCACTCCGCCTAAGCAGGTGTTTTAGTCCACTGAGCTATCTGGCCAATTCTTAGACAGACGGGCTTTTATTCCCAGCTCTCAAAGTATAAATCAAATCAGTTAATTTTGAAATTATTTTGTTTTCATATCAAAACACATATAATATTTCCTTCTTTTCATGAGTCCTATGATATTTGGAAACATTTTTGAAAATGATGTCATAGTAAATAATATGGAATTATTAAGTAGTAATTACTATCATAATTTCTTTGGCAAACATTTTTTTACCTGGTCTATATAACAGTCCACACTGAGATGCTTGGTGCCTTTCTACTATGTGCTTCAATCAAGATACCAAACTACTTCCTAGAAAATGGTCTAATCCTGGACATACTAATAGCAGAGCTCATCACTCAATCATAGGCTAGGCAAAGGCCAACTGCGGTGGTTAGAACTGTATAGGTGTGTCCAAGTGCTGCTGACATGCAGCCGACGTTAACTGGCATCCACAGAAAATGTAAAATCTGGCCTATGAACACTTCAACCCTGAGACAGTCCACAACCCATCCAAAATGGCATGACAGCAGGTTGCTTGGTTTGCAGAAAGGGCAATACATATAAAAAGCCTTGTGTCTATATATTTAGTTAATATTAAAACACTCCCTGTGGCTCCACAAAGTCAAAATGACCTTGAAAGTTAAACACTTTTAATGGATTCAGAGTAACAAGGCGGCCATGATAGCGCAAATAAAGATATTCATGAAAGACGACTCCAGGATGGTTTCAGAAAGTGATAAGAACAATGGGATAAGTGAAACAGAACAAGGACAGTTGAATGAGGAGCAGTGGAAGGAGATTATTCATGCCAATATTTTTACAGTATTTTTAAATTTAAACACACATGGTGTGTGTTGATATATGTATCATGGCTCCTGTGTATGATGCTTCCATTTCTTCTGTGAAATTGCTCAGGGCACTGACCACCTGCTAGAGGTCTGTGAGGCCGGTGTCAGGTAGATGGCAGTTCCCCTAGAAGAATGAGCAGGGTCACAGGAGGCAACACTGTTGGTGCACGCTGCAGGTCAAGAAGTCTGCTCCTTCTGTCCACCTGCACTGGCCTTTCACTCTTAGGGTTGTCACTCCTCTCTCTCTCTCTGTCTCTCTCTCTCTCTCTTCCTTCTTCCCTCCCTCTGACTCTGATTCTGTCTCTGTTACTGGATCAGTCTCTCTTCCTCTGTATCTCGTTTTCTCTCCCCCCTTCCCTCTCTGTGTCTGTCTGTCTGCCAGTCTGTTTCACTTTTCCCCCGCCCCTCTTCCAGTTCCCCACCTCACCATTTACATGTTTCACTTGTGCCAGCACCTACACTGTCTGGTCTCTATTTCTACAGCACCAATCTCCATGCAACCTAGACAAACATATTAAGCTAAAAATAGGTCTGTGTAGGAAGAGAAGAAACAAGTTTCTCTTACTTCCTTTCCTACGTGAAGATCTATACTTGATTAAGGGACTTTATTCTACAGCAAAAATCAGACACTGAAATGCATCTAAGAGAGAAGAGAAATAGATTGGGAGAGCATTTGGATACATTGTATGTGGTTTAAAATGTAGAAAGTAAGTGGAAGGTGAAAGTGGTAGGCATGAAGATAGGTTAACAAGGTGTTGCTTTAATTGTCCAAGTAATGAAAATGATGATCTGCTAAAAGGTAGTACAGTGATGCTGGATAAAGCAAATCTTGGTGAAGAGTGAATAAGACATGGAATTTGACTAGATACAAGTGATTAAAGTTAAGGCAGAGATAATGACAAATACCTATGAACTGGTCAGCTTTCCTGTTCCTGGCAAAAAATACCCAATACCAATTACTTTTCACTGGTTGCTGGAATAAATACCTGACACTCAAAATGAAGGAAGGAAAGGTTTATTTATCTCACAGTTACTGGAGGTTTCATAGTTTAAAACAGTCTGAATTACATAGCAAGACCTGGGAGACTTATGTGCTCCTGAGAGAGGGTTAGTGCCTCCATCTCCTCCAAACATCTCTTCTCTGTCCTAGGTGGCCTCAATCACAGATAATGCCACCCCATGCTACAGGGTAGGAGGAGAGGTTGAGGTGCTGCCTTGTCCAGGATGACCCTCTCTACACCTCCAAGAGACTGCAGGCCTAGGAGGAAGAGGCAGAGCAAGTGCTACCAGTTTAATGGATTCGCACCTCTCTGGCTCTCCCCTCAAGTTCTGCCCTTGTCTTCTGGCTTGAGGAAGACCTCAAGCCACTCCCTGCTCCTCCAGCCATGTCTGCCCCATGACTTACATAAAGATTTGGAGGGACAACTAGACATAAACCATAACACCCACATTTTAAAGGAAGAGAGATTTAATTTGTCTTTGGTTGCAAAGCTTAATCCATGGCTGGCTAGCTCTTAGTGGGGCTATTACAGTGGAAAGACATAGGAGCAAAGCTGCATGGTTCATAGAAGCTGGAAAGTTGAGCTTAGCAATAGTGCTAGAATGGAATGGGTGAAGGGCTGTATAAAGCCCTCATAGCCATACTCCTGGAATGCAGAGAGATGCACCAGGAACATAAATTTCTTAATGCCTTCATGGCTTGCATCTACCTGCTCCCCCAAGGCCTCATGCAGTCATTGGTGGGACTTTCAAAGAGGTAGCTAAATCTATAGTGTGTAATTAAAGCATGGCACAATGCTAGGATTAAGGGTAAGGTGATTGCTGACTCAATCTACTGATTGGTTTGACACCACCCTAATACAAGCATTTTACTTGGTAAGGTGAAAGAGCAGAAATCTGTTTTTAAGACACCCTCCTCCATTGCTTTTGCTCCTTTGTGGATGCCATGAATCATTCTTTGTGATGTCCTTCTGCCCTGTGCCACTCTGTCTTGGCGCCAGAAAACTATGGAGTGAAACCTCTAAAAACTGTGAGCCAAATAAACTCTTTCCCATTTTACGCTGTGTAGTTTGGGTATTTTTGCCTTAGGAATGAGAAAAGAAATTAAGAAAGCTTCCAAACAATGAAGTTAGCAGTTAAGCTTCACTATCACAACTAGATTTCTTATTAAGTCAGCTTGTCATCATTATTAAGAAAAGCAAAATAACGGAGATTTTAGCAGTAGATAAAATTCAAAACTGAATTCAATTCAATTTTGGACAGGCTGATAGTACGTGTGGTATCTCCAGGTGGAGAGGATCCTAGAATCAGAAGCTTGGGAGAACTCTCTGAAGTATAGTAAAGTAAATTAAAGTGGAGAGCAGGCGTGAAGAATACCTGAGTGCCTAGTACCAATTAGACATCACAAGTGACTTCAACATTACTTGATTTGCAAAACAAAGCCAAATTTAACCTGAGTAATTTCAGGTCAACATTTATGTCAGCTAGAAACAAAACAAAACCTCCACCAATTACAAGCAACTGCCGAAGATATGACTATGTAATAGGGATTTTCAATAAGTTACATAAAAAAACAACTTTGAAAATAATCCATCAAATAATTGTATACATTGCTTTCTTGTGAAAACTCAACTGTATTGCTTAGTAATCAGAACACTGAATCCTTCAGTCTGTCGTACCCCAACTCATAAATTGTTTTCTACTCATATCAATTATTTAAAAATCTTACTGTGCCTGAAATTTATCTTCTTTTTTTTTTTCCTTTTCATTTT
This sequence comes from Ctenomys sociabilis, assembly GCA_004027165.1. Classification (NCBI taxonomy): domain Eukaryota; kingdom Metazoa; phylum Chordata; class Mammalia; order Rodentia; family Ctenomyidae; genus Ctenomys; species Ctenomys sociabilis. The sequence goes on from PVKA01019242.1 coordinate 11,533, forward strand.
ATTGAAGTACAAATGTCACTCAGACAGTTTCAAGACACCTTAACAATACAGATTCGATAAATTAATACATTGCAAACTGTTTTCATAACGTTTTGGTATTGTACAAGGTGCATACATTATATTATATTTACAGATATTATTTTAGAAGATATCTCTTATCAGTGAATTAAGAGTGTAGCTGCTTACTTATTTTTTTATACCTGAATTATATCAAAAATTCAATAATTATTTTCCTAGTGGATGACCGTAGTACTAGAAGCCGACATAATATGAAATTTATCTTCAACAGGTAGTACAAATATGTATTTTTGAATCACTAGCATAAATATGGAATGACCAAAAAAGAATATAAGGAGACCATAACTCTGAGACAACTGGGAAATAATGACCAGGATACTAAAAGAAAAACTAAGGCAGAGTGGTGAAATATAAATTCATAAAAAGATTTGTACATATCAAAGGGGATGCTGTGGTCTGTAGTGTCAATATAATATAGAAAAATCCAGAATAATACAGTGTGGTTAAGGAAACTGTACTATTACTATTATTTATAATAATAATAATGCTCTCCTGAAGTCTCACATGTTCAGAGCTAGGGCTATGGAAGATGAATGGATTATGGGGCCTTTACTGCTGATTTGCTCCTAGTAGGTTGTGTCTACTGGAGGCAAGTTGTTAAGCAGGTGCACTTGTAGGTTGTATCTTCTTCCATAGCCTTCTTTGCTCTCTGATGCTGGACACTAGAACACAAGCAGCTTCTCCTTCACTGTGCTCCTCTGCTGTGCCATCTCTGAGTCAGTCACCCATGATCTGTAACCATGAGCTAGAGGAATTTTTCCTTTAAACTGTGGGTGTTTACTTCATTTTTATACTTTTCTGCTGGATGGTTAAGACCTAGATAGATCAAGACTTTGACAGGTATAGACGAAGGAAGGGGTGTAGAAAGAAAAAATCAGGATGTGTGTGTATAGACAGTACAGTTGGGATAGATAACGCTGTGCTTCTACATAATTCTATGAGAGGCAAGATCTGCACTAATGGTGGTTAGACAGGATGTTACGTCGGCTTCTAGTACTACGGTCATCCACTAGGAAAATAATTATTGAATTTTTGATGTAATTCAGGTATAAAAATAAGATAAGTAAGTAGCTACACTCTTAATTCACTGATAAGAGATATCTGCTAAAATAATATCTGTAAATATAATATCATGTATGCACCTTGTACAATACCAAAACATTATGAAAACAGTTTGCAATGTATTAATTTATCGAATCTGTATTGTTAAGGTGTCTTGAAACTGTCTGATTGACATTTGAGGTTCAATAAAATTAAAAAAAATAAAAATAAATACATAATAAATAAATAAATGTTACAAAGAAAAAAAATAAAAAAATACAAAACTGTGGTGTTGGCTGTTTGTCCCAGTGATGAGAACATGTGCAAGGCAGAAGCCATTCTACAGTGAAAAATGAATGAGCAGGGAACAGAATGTAGACACAGCAAGGGGGAATGATTGTTTCAAAAAGTTTGACTATAAATGAGGGGAGATATGACAAAGGAAACTGCCATAAGGTGTCAGGGAGACAGAATTCCCTCTCCCAAAAATGGAGCCCTTGAGTATGTCTAGCGACAAATGGAGAAGGAGCTAGGAGAGTAATAGAATAAAGACATAGTCAGAGAAGGTACATGACAGAATCAAGCTATCAAGAAAGTAGGAAGACAAAATTCAAGGCACAGGCTAGGACTGGTGTTAAAGGAAGAGACTGATTATTTCTCAAACAAGAATGAAGGAAGAAAGCATGGGTGTAGAATGCAGATAAATTTGCAGATTTAATCCAGGAGTTGCGGTTACTGTCTGATAGTTTTCACTTCTTCTACAAAGGACAAAAGACCATCTGTTAACAAGGGCAAGGTGGGAGGACTGGAGACATCAGATGGTAGAAGGCCTAAAGCAGTTCTTTCAGTGAATGTGAGAGAAGCTGACTTGGGAGAGAAGTTTTCCTGGGGCACAAGGGCTTTGATGAAGTAGGTATTTGTGACCTTTTAGAAGAGCCTTTTTGGAAGCTTTTGTAATTTTTCTGGTGTGAGTTAAAGCCCCCACAGTGCATGGATTCACTGAGAGTTCAAGTGTTTTTCTAAGTGAGCCAGTGAAGAGTAAAGGAGTTGATAGGTCAACAGTTGATGTCAAAGAAAAGAAAACAAAAAGTGAACAGAAAGGCCTGATGATTGGGAGGGAAGGTCAAAGAAAAGTCTTTGTAAGGTTATCCAGTGGCTGGAATGAAGCCACCCAAGCAGAGAGGCTACACAGATGGGAGTCGTGGAAATAAGCAATTTGATTGGGGAACTTTACTGAAGACCTTGAGAAAGTTTGTCTCTTTCCTTGTTCATATCTACTTGTCTGGGTTAGGCAATCTTCTGTGATTATAACAGAAAATTTTTCCACTTCTATGAAATGTTCAGAGAATAATAAGTGTAAATATCAACATGAGAATATTGACTGTTATGGCTAAGAATTCAGATTTTGAGGTTAAAATGTTCTGTTTCCTACTCACAAGTTGTGTGACTTTTAGTAAGTTATTGAACCACTCTGAATCTATTTCTTCATTCTTTTTTCTATATTTAGGACAGGGTCTACAGGGTGTTCAGGGTCTCGCTATGTAGATTGGACTCCTAGTGATTCTCCTGTTTATAGCCTCCTAAGTGCTGAGATTACAGGAGCGCAACACCATGCCCAGTCTCTTTTATTTATTAATTTATTATTATTATTATTATTATTATTTTCGCAGAACCAGGGATTGAACTCAGGACCTTGCGCTTGCCCAGGAAGCATTTATTCAACTGAGCCATCTCCCCGGCCCTAACTTACCTGGCAGGGGAGACACCGTGATCACACCCAGTCTCAATCACTGTCTCAGTGCGACCTGGGGGCAGGGCTGGCATGGCACACTGAGGATCAAATCCCCTCAGCTGTGCTCTGTCTAAGCAGGCTCTTTAGTCCACTGAGCTATCAGGCCAACTCTTTTCTCATTTTTAAAATTGATAAAGTGGTATCTACTGAAAACAGGTCAACAAATGAATACCCATGTAGTGATTAGAATAATTGTTGATACATAGTAAGTGCTTAATAGATATTACTGTCATTATCATTCTTATTACCATCCATATCATACCAAGCCCCCCCAAAAGCCCTAGAGCTAATTTTATATAATTAGTTTATTTTGCAAAAGAGAAAATGGAGAGCGATTGAGAAATGCTTATGTTCCCAAGTCAGCCAGTAGACCCAGATCTAGATCCAGGCCTGCAGATTTTCATTTTCATGTGTTCTCTGTGTAAGGCTATTTAGGTCTCCTGTACATTAAGGGGTCAGCCCTGCCCATTGGCCCTCTGTGTAGACAGAAGAATGTGTAACAAGAAAAAGCCATGCAAGGAGCTCTTACATGAGACTTTTATTTACTTCTCCATACAGTGTTTGGTAATAATGCACAAGAGGAAGCTGCAGTAGATCCAGAGACCTATGAAAGGGTCACCCAACATCATCTTTGCATGTCTGGAAGCACGTTATTGTCATATCAGTAAATTACACTTCCCGGGTTTCAGTGCATTTTCTGTTGTTCCATGAATGGTAGGCAGCAGCCCATTCCAATTTACTGCCCTGTTTAGATGGTGGAAGATAAGCTCTATTGACATCCTTGATGATGTTTTCCTCCCAGGATCCTCTAAGCACAGACACCTTTCAACTTTTGATTGTTTACAGTCTTCCAGCTGAAATCAGGTGCAGACTGACCTGCCCTACTCTAAAACAATGAAGTTCATGAAAAGAAAATTTGGTGATTATTTTCTCAGTTCCTCTGCCTCTGAAGAGGGTGTGCACACACTCTGATTGATGCTTCTGAATCTCAAGTATGGACAAATGCTAAAGGAATACTAAATGGAATATATATCACCTCTAAAATCTGTCTAAATTGATTACTAAAGAACTTAGTGAAGCCTTGGGAAATCACACAGGGTAAATCATGTTAATGATATTTCTAAATCAATTTTCAGTTCAGGTGGCTCAATTTAATTTAAATCCCTGTGTGTTTCCCACTGGAATCTTGATTTGTGTTTTCTAAGCTATGACTCAAATCTTTGTACCTTATGGTCAGGGTTTTATATAATTTTGATAATCTTTCTTTACTAATTGAAATTATAAACAAGGCAATGTGAGATAGTGATAATTTTAATATTTTTCATCATGATATGCATTAAAGTTTGAACAGTTCCCTTTTTTAACAATGGGGTTTGAACTCAAGTCCTTTGCTTTCAGCTTTATTCCAAGCCCTATTTTTTTATTTTTCACTTTGAGACAGCTTTCTGCTAAACTCTCCAGGTTGTGGCCAAGCTTGTGGTCTTCCTCCCTCTGCTTCACGTGTTTGACACCACACCCAGGTACAGAAATAGTTTTTAACGTTCACTTTGCATCAAAATTTTCTGATAAGCTTTTAAAGAAAGATAGAGCTAATTGTCATCTTTCAGTGTTGAAAGTACTCTACTTTGCAAACTTCATTAGTACTCAACTAGTAATACTTACTCGTCTGTAGATCAGCACCATTGAATCCAAGACCTTGTTAGAAGTGCAATAAAAATATGAGCAATAAGCACAAGTAGATCTTTAAAGACTGAAGGATGGGAATGAATATAAAGTAATGTGTGAAGGGTTTAGAGATCCATTTATGGCTGTTTCATTCAACATTTCATCAATGATTTGAATGATAGGGCACATACTTGACACACAAATTTAAAGATGCTTCCAAATCTCAGAATATAGAAAACATCAGATGACAACCTTAGTATTCAAAAGAGTGGTATTCTTATTCTAATATTAAATATTTAATACATTGCAATGCCAGCAACTGTAGCTAAGAACACTAACTTGTATAGTTGTATGAGAGAGGACTGCATATCACTTTATCAGTAACACTTTTAAAAATTTAAATCAGTGGGAATAATTAACCAAAAGGGCTTCCACCATGCCCCCCATCTAATTTGATTTTAGTTTGATTTTAAATGACAAGGACCAGAAAAAAAGGTGGAGAGTGAAGTTCTCCTTCTATTCTGTGCTGAAAAAAGGAACAAAAAAACTAATGTATCAGTCAATGATAACTAAGGAAATATACTTAATAGAAAATGAATAAATACATAAGAATTTAGAAGGCAGGCTGATAGTGGCCTCCTGCAGAATCAGATAGGGAATAGTGTGAATGAACTGTCTACACACTGGAGATCTGAATAATCAAAGTCAAAGATCAAAGGCCTGGAGCTTAGTACAGAGCCCACATGAATCTGTCAGGAAGCCAAAGGCCCTGGGATGGAAGGCTGAAGAGATGGTGCTGGAAAACAGGAGACAGAAGCTCAAAGCAAAGGAGAGGACTACAGTTCCTTCAAAGAAACAAAAGTGAGTCTTCCTCCTTTCTCTTTTTGATTCAAATCAAGCTATAAGCCTATCAGTTGGCACTCTTACCAGGGTGTATCTTCCATCTTCAGTAAATGCAATCAGTCCTACCCATGGCCAATATACTGTGCATTTCTTACTCAACTAGATACAACAGTTTACTATCACAGCTAAATAATGTGTGTAGACTTATGACTATGATGGTAGGTATGTAAGATAACAAATGAGACTGTTCAGAAAATGAAATGAAAAAATTGATTCTCCAGTATATTTCAAATATCTGAAGGATCGACTTATGAAAGACGAATGCAGTTTTTCTTCTATATCTGGATCAGAGAGTTAAAGGCACAGGTATCAGCTTATTTAAAGAATTGGCATGTAAAAACTCATTCCATCTGAATATGGCATGTCTATGTACATACTTTTGGAATCTTTTCAGAGATTAATACAAAAGTCGAATGACCACTTATTGACTGCTAAGGAGACGATCATGAATGATGGAGAAAGCATTGGAAGCTGTTACTTCTAAGGTCTCATTTGCTTGCTTAGTTCTTTGGAAGCATTGGATTTGTTTATATGTTTTGTTGTGAAGAGTCACATTGTTGTGTTTACTTGGTTTGGACATTCACCATCTCTCCATTCTCTGAGGCATTGTGCCACCTGCTGATCTTATTTTCTTCTCTATACCTCTATCAATTCAAAATAATTGAATTATTATTATTAATTGTTTCCACACCTTATTGGCTCTTCCACAGCCAATCAAGGCCTAAGCTCTGGATGTTTGGGCAGATCGTTAAGTTATGGAGCTATTGTTTCCCACTTTTGCCAATAGCTCAAATCCCATAACAACTTTTCTGCTCTCCTATACTAGTTACTCTTTTTAAAGAAAGAGTTGGTCTCAATTTCAAACATAATAATTGCGATAAATTTGAAGTTAGGATTTCATTCACTCATTTAGGTCTTTTAATTTTCTGTTTCCAGAAGTTCAAATATAATTTAAAAAGTTAAAAAATGAAAGCAAAAATCTTTGGAAATGTTACAACCCATAAATAGGCACTGTCAACATTTCAGTGAACATTCTTTTAGGCCTCTCTCTGTGCATACTACCATATGGCTTTCTGGATCCATAAAAAGATAATTTTACACAGCCAGGTTTACATTATACATGCTGCCTTGCCATCTGCTTTTTGTATGAAGCATCATGTTGAAATTCTTCCCTGTTAGTGAGTGCTTTTTAATGCTTTGTAAATATTTGAATATACCACTTGTAAAACTATCTCAATAGAATACAGCCAAAATTTTTACATGCTACTATGGCTTAAATGTTGATGTGTCCCCAGGCTTCATATATTGAAACCCTAATCTGTAATATAGTAGGCTTAGGAGATAGGAAGTTTGGAAGGGTTGTGAGGGTGGCATGCTCATGAATGAGGTTAATACTTTTACAGGAGTTCCCAGAGAACTGTACTGCTTCTTTCATCATGTAAAGACACAGTGATTATAAACCAGAAAGTGACACTCATTGACAATGATTGTGCCAGAACCCTGATCTTGGAGTTGCCATCTCTACAACTGTAAGAAATAAATTTCTGTGATTTATAGCCAATTCAGTTTTTGGTAATTTCTTAGATCAGCCTCAGTGTTCTGAGACTGATGTGTATATTAGTTACTTTTCAAATGGATTACTTTGAGCCTATAATGTTAAGTGAACTAAATTGGACACAAACTTAAACATCTCAGAGTTTCTTTTATAGGAGAAGTGGAAAATATAAAGAGCAAATTAAAAATAGTAGGAAGCAGAAAGGCAAGATTTTTTTTCAAATAGAAAGTTTCAAGAGGTGGAGAAAGAGGTAGGCAAAGAAGATAAAGAAAGTGAAAAAATTAAAACAAATGAAATAGACATTTCACAAATGGGTAGGGGGGGGGACCTAAAGAGAGTTGAGCTGTCTTATGCATATGTACCAACTCCTCACAAGGAATGTAATTATCAGGTATTGCACCATGTGCTGACAAAAATAAAGACTAATAATTGTCTAGTGGAGGATGCAATTTCATCTCCTTTCCTAGATGACATCAGAAAACAAGTCCACAATGCAGCAGCAAGGCTGCAGGGATTGCTTGAAAGAGCTGGAGACATGAGGTTTAAGTAAAAGCAATGCATGAAAATTGTCTGAGGGCAGGCCAGATAGCTGAGCAGACTACAGTGCCTGCTTAGGCAGAGCACAGTGGCCAGGGTTCAATGTCCCCCCCAGCACCACCTTTGGCCCCATCCCCAGGACAAGCTGAGATAGTGATTGAAACTGGACGTTGTGACACACACCTGCAATCCCAGCTCTTGAGAGGAAGAATACAGAAGAATCACTGTGAGTCTGATCTACACAGCAAGACCCTGAAGAATCTATACCAAATATTTCAAAACAAAAAGGAAGGAAGGGAGGGAGGGAGGGAGGGAGAGAGAGAGAAAGAAAGAAAGAGAGAGAAAGAAGAAAGAAAGAAAGAAAGAAAGAAAGAAAGAAAGAAAGAAAGAAAGAAAGAAAGAAAGAAAGAAAGAAAGAAAGAAAGAAAGAAAGAAAGAAAGAAAGAGAAAATAGTCTCTAAGCCCAGGACTTTTTAAAATTATTATTGTGGTTGAACTCAGGGCCTTGCACTTGGCAAGCAAGCACTTAATCTACTGAGATATATCACTGGCCCCAAGATTTCTTGTATGTTTCACTTTTAGTAAACTGTTGTTTTAATGACATTTGTTTATTAATTTTGTTATGCAAAGATTATAAATCAGAAAATAAAAGCTACTCATATGAAGGTGCCTTGGTGAAGCAAAATAAAAGTATCTGCTTTCTTTTTGTCACTTCATTCCATTGTCTTAATTTTTTATTTTTTTAATTTAATTTTATTTTATTGAAGAACAAATAGCAATGAGACAGTTTCAAACCAAATTAGCAGGACAGATTCAATAATTCATAGATTGCACACTGTTTTTGTAGTGGTTTTTTGTCATACAAGGTGCATACAAGATATTCTACTTACAAATACTATAAGAGTAGATGTCTCTAATCAATGAATTAAGAGAATGTAGCTGTATATTCATCCTATTTTTTTAAAGATGAATTATAGTACAGTTTGAATAATTAATACTTTATGCCTTTTTATCTTCCTAGTGTTTGTCCATAGTAAAATAAGCCTACAGAATATTCTGTCCAAGCACTATTACTGCAAACCTTGCTTCTCCTAGAATTATGTAGAAGTACTGCATATTTATCCTAACTGTACTGTTTATGCACAGAATGGTTCTTCTTTGTATTCCCTTTTTTTTGTTTAGTCCTGTCAAAGATGGGCAATGAATTGTCATTCAATTATTATCGGTGCCTGAACTCAGTGAAACAATCACATAGAGTCCAGCAGTCCACAATAATAAGGGGTTATCTGAAGTTGTTGACTAGAGCCATTTACAGCTCGGCTTATTATTATGGCCTTATTTTATATACCTCATTTTTATATGTTTCTGCTGGATGGTTAAGACCAAGATAAAGCAAGACCTATATAACAAAAAATGTAGCATTTGTATGTGATGAGGTCAGTCAAGTCCCCTCAGGGTTGATCCTATAACCCTGTACCTCACTCTATAGATCCTTTGCCAGTGTCAGCCATGCAGATGAGTCACGGCCATTACATGACCAGTTTGCTCTTTGTGAGAGCCTGCGAGAAAGTTTTCTCTCCAAGTGACTCTCCCCAGGCACACTATAGATCACCTATCACTTCCTTTGTGGCTCCACAATCTCCTTGATCAGAAAATTTAGGGCACAACTGAGTTCCATGATGTTACAATACAGGTTCTCCTGTGTCCTGAGTCCTCAACTGACCTTGAAAGGCAAGGTCCAAAATGTTGGCTGTTCTTGCGGCCCTTCCATTTCTCCAATTCTTGATCTGTGAATTTAAGTTGTTAACCATCCAGAAGAGAAGCTGATTAGTACTCTGCAAAATATGCAATTAAGTTTACCCTAAGTATCTGTCTAAATTCTTTTTAGTTGTTGTTGTACATTTCTATTTGTATTTCTTCTTTTGACTTCTTTTTTTTTTTTTTTTTTTTTTTTTTTTTTTTTTTTTTTTTTTTTTTTTTTTTTTTTTTTTTTTTTTTTTTTTTTTTTTTTTTTTTGGTTTTTCTTTTTCTTTATTTTTGTCCACAGGGCCTCACTATGCAGCCCACATTCATAGTGATCCTCCTGCTTTCTGCCTCCCTAGTGCTGGGATTACAGGCGCGCGCCACTGCGCCCGGACTCCAATCGCTGGCTCAGCGCACCTGAAGGCCGGCGCAGCAAGCGGAAGCAGGGATCGAACCCTGGTCCCTACGCTTACCTAAGCAAGCACTTAGTCCGCTGAGCTATACCGCCGGCCCTCCTTTTGACTTCTTATACTAGGGAGATTATATGATATTTGTACACGTGTGTCTGGTTTATTTCACTTATGAGTATATGTTCAAGTGGCATCCACTTTAGTATAAATGCTTCAGGCTTATCATTCTTTATAGCTGAGTAATATTCCATTGTATAGAAATACAACATCTTTTTCAACCATTCCTCATGTGACGGGCATCTTGGTTGTATCCAAGATTTGGCTATCGCAAATTGTGCTGCTATAAACATAGATACACACATATCAATATGATATGATGTTTTGTGTTCCTTGGGGAAAATTCCCAGTAGGGGAATAGCTGGCTTGAAATGGATTTCCAGTCCTACTTTTGTGAGGAGTCTCCACACTGATCACCACAATGGTTGTATCAGTCTACATTCCCACCAGCAGTGGAGAAGTGTTCCCTTTTCTCCACAACCTCTCCAACATCTGTTGTTGGTTGACTTTCTTATAATAGCAATTCTTTCTGGAGTGAGATGGCATCTCAGTGTTGTTTTCATTTGCATTTCATGGATGGCTATCAGTGTGGCGTATTTTTTCATTTATTTATTCGCTCCTTTAATTTTGTCCTCTGAGAAGTGTATATTCATCTCAAATGCCCATGACTGGGTCTTTAAATTTGAGGGCCCTAATATATCTTAGTACTTTATATATTCTAAAGAAAGCAGACCTTTGTCTGATTGATTATTAGTTAGAATTTTTTCAAAATTTGGGGTTGTCTTTTCACTTTGTAGCCAATTTCTTTTGACATACAGAAACTTCTCAAGAAGATTTCAGCCCGGTTGTTAATTCTTTCAAGTGTTTCCTGTAGGAATACATGTTTGTTCATGAACACTTTGCCTACCCCTATGTCTTCAAGAGTTCTTCCTACAATCTCTTCCAGGAGATGGAGTGTTTCTGTTTTAATGCTTAGATTTTTAATCCATTTTGACTTTAGCTTTGTGCATGGTGACAGAGCTGGGTCAAGTTATAGTTTTTGGCATGAAGAAAGGCATGTTTTCTAGCACCATTTGTTAAAGATACTATCTTTCTTCCAGTAAGCATGTTTGGCCCCTTTGTTGAATATCAGGTGGCTGAGTGTGTAAAGAAAGGTCTTTGCATCTTCTAATCTATTCCATTGATCCTTAGTTATATTTTGTTGCCAATACCATGTTGATTTTATCACAGTGGCTTTGTAGTATAATTTCAAGTAGGGAATTGTGATGCCTCCTGCCTTGTCCTTGTTGGCCAGGATTGCCTTTGCTATTCTAGGTCTTTTCTGGTTCCAAAGAAATTTTAAGGATGCTTTCACTATGTCTGGGAGACATGTTTGTAGCAGTTTGAGAGGGATTACATTAAATCTGTGCAACAATTTTGGAAATATGGCCATCTTCACAAAGTTAGTTCTTCCTATCCAGGAGCAGGCAGTATCTTTCCATTTTATGAAATTCTATGATCTGTTTTTAAGTGTTGTAATTTCCCCTGAAAATATCTTTTACTTCCTTGCTTAAGTGAATTCCAAGGTATTTCCCTGTTCGTGGTGCTATTGTTAAAGGTATTCTTTCTATAATTTCCCTCTCAGTGTGTTTGTTATCTGTGTAGAGGAATGCTGTTGACTTTTGAGTACTGACTTTGTATCCTGCCATGCTACTGAATTTCTGTACCAATTCTAGTAGATTCTTGGTGGAATTTTTTTGAGCCTTCCTAGTAAAGTATCATGTCATCTGAAAATAGTGATAATTTAACTTCTTCTTTACCTACTCATATTCCTTTTATTTCTCCCTCTTCTCTAATGGCTGTTGCTAGTTTTTCCAATACTCTATTGAATAGGAGGGGTGATAGAGGATATCCTTGTCTTGTACCTGATCTAAGAGTAAAAGATTTCAGGTTTTCCCTGTTTAGAATTATATTAGCTGTTGGGTTGTCATAGATGGCTTTTATCTATTCCAGTATTCTGAGGTTTTTTTTTATTGAAGAACAAATAGCAATGAGACAGCTTCAAATCAAATTAACAGGATAGATTCAATAATCAATATATTGCAAATTGTTTTCTAATGGTTTGTGCCATTCAAGGTGGATATACATGATATTCTACTTATAAACACTGTTAGAGCAGATGTCCCAAATCAATGAATTAAGAGAATATATCTGTATACTTATCTAAAGAAGTTGTTGACTATAGCCATTTATAGTTATAGTCAACTTATTGTTATGGCCCCACTTTATATACCTCATTTTTATACTTTTCTTTTGGATGGTTAAGACCGAGATAAAGCAAGACATATGTAACAAAAATGTAGCTTTTGTTTCTGATGAGGTCAGTTAAGTCCCCTCAGGGTTTATCTTGTAATCCTGTATCTTACGCTGTAGACCCTTTGTCTGTGTCATCCATGTGGATGAGTCATGTCCATTGCATGATCAGTTTGAGAGCCTGAGAGAAAATTTTCCCTGCATGTGACTCCCTGTGTGCACTATAGATCATTGATCACCTTCCTCTATGGCCCCATAATCTCCCCGATTTGAAAACTTAGGGCACAACTGAGTTCCATGATGTTACAGTACAGGGGTTCTTCTATGTCCTGAGTCTTCACTGACCTTGAAAGACTAGAGCCAAAATGTTGCCTGACTTTGTGTCCCTTCCATTTCTCCAAATTTTTACCTGTGTACTTAGGTTGTTAACCATCCAGAAGAAAATCTGATTAGTACCCTGCAGTATATACCGTTCAGTTTGCTGTAACTAGGTGACTAAATTCTTTTTAGTTATTGTTGTACATTTCTATTTGTATTTTTTCTGTTGACTTCTTATACTAGGGAGACTATGATATTTTCACATGTGTGTCTGGTTTATCTCAATTACAAGCATATGTTCAAGTGACATCCACTTCAATATAAATGCTTCAAGTTTATCATATTTTATGGCTGAGTACTTCGAAGTTATATAGGAATACCACATGTTTTTAAACCATTCCTCATGTGACACACATCTTGGTTGTTTCCAAGATTATGCTATCACAAATTGTGCTGCTATAAACATAGGTACACATATATCACTATAAGATAATGTTTTCAATTCCTCTGAAAATTCCCAGTAGGGGGATAGCAGGCTTGAAAGGGATTTTCAATCCTACTCTTTTGAGGAGTTTCCACACTGATTTCTACAATGGTTGCACCAGTATACATTCCCACCAGCAGTGGAAAAGGGTTTCCATTTCCCTACAACCTCTTCAAAATTTGTTGTTGGTTGATTTCCTTGTGATAGCCATTCCTTCTGGACTGAGATGGTATCTCAGTTTTGTTTTTATTTGCATTTCATGGATGGTTAGCAATGTGCAGCATTTTTTCATGTATTTATTTGCTTCTTTAATTTGTCCTCTGAGTAGTGTGTATTCATCTCAGATGCCCATTTCTGGATTGGGTCTCTAAATTTGAGAGCCTTGTTATATCTTAGTTTTTTTATGAATTCTAGACAGCAGGCCTTTGTCTTATTGCTTATTAGTATGGATTTTTTCAAAATTTAGGGGATGTCTTTTAACTTTGTTGACAATTTCTTTTGACATGCAGAAACTTCTCAAGAAGAGTTGATAACAGTTGTTGATACTTTCAAGTGTTTCCCATGCGCATACATGTTTGTTCATGAACTCTCTGCCTACCCCTATGTCTTCAAGAGTTTTTCCTACTTTTTCTTCCAGGAGATGGGGTGTTTCTGTTTTAATGTTTAGATTTTTAATCCATTTTGACTTAAGTTAGTGCATGGTGATAGAGCTGGGTGAAGTTATCATTTGTGGCATGTAGAAAGCCAGTTTTTTCAGCGCCATTTGTAAAGAGGCTATCTTTCTTCCACTAAGCGTGTTTGTCCACTTTGTTGAAGATCAGATGGCTGAGTGTGTTTGCAGAGACCTCTGTGTCTTCTCATCTATTCCATTGATCCTCAGGTCTATTTCCTTGCCAATACCATGATGATTTTATCACAGTATCTTTGTAGTATAACTTCAAGTCAGGAATTGTGATGCCTCCTGCCTTGTCTTTGTTGCCCAGGATTGCGTTTGCTATGATCCAAGTAAATTTTAGGAATGATTTCTCTAGGTCTGGGGGCTATGTTTGTGGCATTTTGATAGGGATTGCATTAAATCTCTTCAGCAATTTTGGGAGTATGGCCATCTTCATGATGTTGGTACTTCCTATCCAGGAGCATGGAATATCTTTCCATTTTCTGAAATCCTCCATAATCTCTTTTCTTAGGGTGTTGTAATTTTCCGTGAAAAGATCTTTGACTTGCTTGGTTAAGTGAATTCCAAGGTATTCCATTTTCCAAGGTGCTATTATAGAAGGTACTATTTCTATAGTTTCCCCTTCAGTGTATTTGTTATCTGTGCAGAGGAATGCTATTGACTTTTGAGTACTGCCTTTGAATTCTGCTATGCTACTGAATTTCTGTATCAATTTTAGTAGTTTCTTGGAAGTTTTTGAATCTTCAAAGTAAAGTATCATGTCATCTGCAAATAGTGATAATTTAACTTCTTCTTTACCTGTTTGTATTCCTTTTATTTCTCCATCTTTTCTAAAGGGTGCTGCTAATTTTTCCAAAACTATATTGAATAGGAGGTGTTGTAGAGGACATCCTTGTCTTGTACTTGATCGAAGAGTAAAACTTTTCAGTTTTTCCCCATTTGGAATTATATTAGCTGTTTGGTTGTCATAGATAGCTTTTATCAAGTTGAAGTAGAGTCAATTCCAATTTTCCTTAGGGTTTTGAAGATGAATGAGTGTCGGACTTTTTCAAAAGCTTTTTCTGCATCAATTAATATGATCATGTTTTTAGGTTTCAGTCTATTAATATAGTGTATTGCATTTACAGATTTTCAAATATTGAACCATCTTTGCATCTCTGGGATGAATCCTACCCGGTAACGGTGTATGATTTTCTTGATGATTTGCCGTGTTCTGTTTGCTAGGATTTCTTTGAGAATTTTTGCATCTATGGTCATGAGGGAGATTGGCCTGTAGTTCTCTTTTTCAGTTGTGTCTTTCCCTGGTTTTGGAATCAGTATTATACTTGCCTCCAGAAATGATTGTAGAAGACTGCTTCCTTTTCAATTTCATTAAAGATTTTGAGGAGTATAGGGATTATATCTTCTATTAATTTCTTGTGGAATTCATCTATGAATGCTTCAGGACCTGGACTTTTCTTTGTCAGCTTGATTTTATTTTGTTTCATATTTCATTGTCTGTTATTGGCTTCTTGAGAGATGTTATGTCTTCTTGATTCAGTTTTGGTAATTTGTACCTTTCAAGGAATCTGTCCATTTTTTCTGTGTCTTCTATTTTGTGAGGGTAAAGATTCTCAAAGTAGCTATCAATAGTCTTCTGAGTTTCTGCTGGCTCTGTGGTGATTTCACCCTTTTCATTCCTCAGTGCTTGTATTTGAATTTTTCTTCCCCCTTTTTCATGAGGTTAACTAGGGGCTTATCATATTTAGTCTCTCAAAGAACCAGCTTTTTGATTTATGGATTATTTGAACTGTTTTCTTTATCTCAATTCAATTAATTTCTGCTCTAATCTTTATGATTTCTTTCAGTCTTTTGGCTCTGTGATTGGTTTGCTCTTCAATTACTCAATGTCCGAGGTGCAACATTAGGGTGTTTATTTATACCCGTTCTGTTTTCCTAATGAGTGAGTTCATAGCTATGATTTTCCCTCTGAGAACTGCTTTCATCATGTCCCATAAATTCCAAAAAGTTGTGGTTGAATTTTCATTGAATTGTATATAGTGTTCAATTTCTTGTTTAATTTCATCTGTGACCTATTGAGTGTTGAGTCGTGTTGTTTAGTTTTCATTAATTTAGTGTCTTTTTCTGATTTCTTTTGTAGTTTATTTTTAGTTTCATTGCACTGTACTCAGATAATACGCATGGGAAAATTTCTGTTTTCTTGCATACACTTAAGCATGACCTATGGACATGTGGTATATTTTAGAAAATGAGTCGAGTGCAGCTAAGAAAAATGTGTATTCAGCTGTGGTTGGGTGGAACATTCTGTTTATGTCTACCAGGTCCATTTGTTCCAAGCTCTGGTTCAGCTCTGCTACTTCTTTGCTAACTTTTTGTCTGGCTGACCTATCTTTTTGAGATAAGGGGGTGTTAAGTTCTCCTCTTAAGATTTTTGTCTTGGATCTTAGATATTTCATGTCCATTAAGATTTGTCTTACATAGTTGGGTGCTCTTGTGTTTGGTGCATTGATATTTATGAGAGTTACCACTTCATCCTGAATTTTTCCCCTAACCAATATATAGTGGCCTTCTTTATGACATTTGATCCTTCTTGGTTTGAAGTTGAGACTGTCCGAGAATAGAATTGCTACTCCTGGTTTTTTCTGAGGCGCTGGGGCATGTACTATTGTTTTCCATCCTTTGACTTCAAGCCTTTGAATGTCTTTTTGAGTTAAGTGTGTTTCTTGTATACAGAATATTGTTGGATTTTGTTTCCTAATCCACTGTACCAGTCTATTTCTCTTAATTGTTGAATTGAGTGCATTTACATTGATGGTTATAATGGAAATGTGTTGACTTATTATTGCCATGATGTTTACCTGCTTCTATTTATTCCTTTTTTCCTGTGTTTAATTGTTTACCCTGTTTAGTGGGTTCCTTCCATTCTCATTCATGAAGTTCTGATCATGTGGTTTCTCCGTAGAACATCTTTCAATGGCCTATGTAGGGATGGCTTTGTCATCATCAAATTCTTTAGTTCTTCTTTGTCGCGGACGTATTTTACTCGTCCATCAAACTTGAAAGAGAGTTTGGCAGGGTGTAATATTCTGGGCTGGAATTTCTTTTCATACAGGACTTGATTAACTGTGCTCCTTGCTCTCCTTGCCTTCATGGTTTGTGTAGAGAAGCTGGCTGTAATTGTTTTGGGTTTTCCTTTGAATGTGATCTGCTCCTTTTCTCATGCAGCTTTCAGTATATTATTCTTGTGTTGGATTTCTGGCATCTTGACAATTATATGTCTTGGTGTGTTTTTAGTTGGGTAGAAGTCATTTTTTGTTCAGTATGATTTAGTTACCTGAATGTTGAATTGTTTCCTCATAAATGGGAAGTTTTCTGCTATTACTTCTGCCCATATTCTTTTTCTATCATTTGTATTGACTCCTTCATTCTCATTGATGGCAAGTAATCTCACGTTGTTCTTGGTGTCATCTTGCAGATGATGGATTATTTTTTCTTGCATCCTTGCTGCTTTTAAGAGATCCTTTCTCACCTTTTCACTAGCTGTGCCATCATCTTCAAGATCTGAAACTCTGTCTTTGCTTTCACTCAAACAGTTTTGTAGTCTCGTGATTGATGTTTTAAGTTATTCTATATCTCTCTGACTGTATTCCTTGCAATCTATTTCTTTTATGTATTCCTCATTCCAGAAATCTGTCATATTTCTAGTCTCCTCTATTTTTTTTCATCAATGTCTTCTTCAGAGGTGGCTATTAATTCATTTACTCTAGAGTTCTTTCCAAATTGGGTTTCCTCTATATATTTCTGGAATTGATTCTGTACTTCAGATTTCAAAGAGTTCTTTTTTTGTTTCAGAAATTATTTCTGCTTTGAGTTCCTCTTTACCTTTCTGCTGTTGTTTCTTTGCTTGTGATGCTGTTAATTTATATGTTTCAGCTCGAATAGCGTTCTCTGCATTTGTTCTGTGTGGGTTTCCCCCATGTGTTTCTGGATTTGATTCAATACTTCAGATCCTATGCATTCAAAGATTTCTTTTTTATTTGAGGTGTTAATTCTGATCTGAGTTCCTCTATACCTTTCTGCTGTTGTTTCTTCCTTCTGCCTCTGGTAATTCATTCATTTCAGCTGAGCTATTGTCCTCTGCACTTATTGGTGGACTCAAAGCCTGAGATTGCTTTTTCTCTGTTTCTTTGTTATTTTGTATAGCACTGACCTCTGACCTTTGGTGTAGACCTTGTTGCAGTTAGCACCTTAGCGCATAATGGGAATTGGGTGTCAGTCTGTTAAGTTTGAGATTATCCAGTTATGCTTGGTTGGGTATTGCTGTTGTGTTCAGTTCATTTTTATTGCAGCTCTTCTGGTACAACTGTGAGCCTGTGGTTCCCCTCACACACACTCACCAGGCTGGGCGAGGGTGGATTGTGTGCCGGGAGAGACAGAAAAATTCTCACTTGCTTGGTGGGCTTGGTGGCAGCAGCTCTGTGGAGTTGCCAGGTAGGTTGGTCTGGGGTGTCTCAGGCCGATTGCTTGCGTAGAGGTTTTGGGGGCGGGGGCTCCAGATGTTGTGTTGCACGCTGGGACAAACCAAAGGCTCTCCCACACACTCACCGAACTGGTCTTGCGTGGATTGTGTGCTGCAAGTCAGAAATATTCTCACTCACTCGGTGGGCTTGGGGGCAGAGTCTCCATGTAGTTGGCATACAGGTCAGTCTTATTGTCTTAATTTTAATGGGATATGATAAGTATTTCCCAGTTTTGTTGTGAAATCTTAATTTAAAAAAACTTAATACATAAATGATAAATGTGTATTCTAGAAAATTGTTAACTAGATTATTTTAGCATATTCATAATAACATATGTAATTATCCTTCTATATGTGTTAATACATGTTTTTCACATGAACTTAATTATTTAAAATTATATCTCATATCTAAAAACATGTTCAATAGTAGGAACAAAAGGAATAAGAACAAGAAAGGAAGAAATTAAATTATCAAAATATCACCATGAATACCAACAAAGAAAGACCCAGATCCTAATAGATTCACTGCTGAATCTACAAGAAATTATAGAAAATTTATATCAAAACTTCTCAAACCTTTTAATGAAACTAAAAGTGAAGAAATACTTCCTAGCTCATTCCTGGAGGCAACTATTACTCTGATACCAAAACCAGGAAAAGACTCAACAAAAGAGACCAAAGGAACAATCTACCCAATGAACATAGATAAAACATCCTTAGTAAGATACTAGCAAACAGAATGCAATAAAACATCAGGAAGAAAAACACCATAAGTAAGTTGGATTCATCCCAGGAATGCAGAAATAGTTCAACATGTGTAAATCAATAAAAGCAACTCACCATGTCAACAGAGCCTGAAAACAAAAAAAGCATATGATGATATCAATAGGTGATGAGATAGTTCTTGACAAGTCCAATACACATTCATCATAAAAAAAAAAAACTCTGCAGAAAATTGGAATAGATGGCCTTTACTTCAATCTGAGAAAAGCCATCAAAGACAAACCAACCCAGTAGCCAACCTCATAGTAAATGCACAAAAACTGAAAGCTTTCACCCTAAAATTAGGAACAAGTTTAGGCTGTCTATTATCACCACTCCTATTCAATATAGTTCTGGAAACACTAGCTAGAGCAACTAAATAAGAAAAAGAAACAAAAGGAATAAGGACAAGAAAGGAAAAAATTAAGTTGTCATTATTTGAGGATTACATGACACTCTATACAGAATACCTCAAAAACTCAACCAAGAGTTTTTAGATTTAATAGACAAATTTAGTAGAATATCTGGGTACAAAGTCAACACTCAAAAATCAAAAGCATTACTGTACATAAACAGCAAACTCTAAACCACACTCATCCTGATACCATGCCAAAAAAAATGAAAATTAACAATCAATCTAACAAAAGAAGTAAAAGATGTAACAAAAGAAGTGAAAGAATTTTCTATGTTGAAAATTACTGTACTCTGAAAAGCAATTTGAGGATAATAAAACATAAAAAGGTATCTATTGCTCATGGATAGGAAGAATTTTTTGGTTCTATTTTTTTTTCTGTCACTATTTTGTACTTTTTAAAGAAGGATGCAATGTAGTGAAAATGGTCCTACTTCCAAAATTGTTACCAAAGTTCATGAAATTTCAATAAAATACCATTAGCATGCCTCACAATACAATACCATTAGCACGTCTAACAATAAACTACCATTAGCATGCCTACAGAAAACATTGCTAAAATTAATTTGCAATCATAGAGACCTAGAATAACAAAAGCAATTCAGGGCAATGAACACAAGCCAGTAGACATTAAATTAACTGACTTGAAATTATACTACAAAGCTACTGTAATAAAATCACTGGCAAACACAAACAAAGTAAAAAGACAGACCTGAGGATCAAAGGAAAAGATTGGAAGATGAAGATACAACTCCAGAAACTCTCAGCCATCTTATCTTTGAGAAAAAACTTATCATTTTCAGTAGAAGATAGTCTCTTTAATAAATAGTGTTGAGAAAATTAGCTCTTTACATGCCAAAGACTAAAAGTAGACGCATGGCTATCACCATGCACTAAATTAAAGTCAAATTGACTCAAAGATCTAAATACTAAAACAGAAACATTAAATCTATTCAAAGAGAAAGTGGGTAGAAATATTTAAGACATAGGTTTTTTTCTCATGAACAAAACCCAAACTGCATGAGAAATATTACAAAGAATCAATTACTGGGATATCATCTTATTAAAATATTTTACATGTCAAAGTAATCATAACAGAGTGAAAAGAAAACCCACAGAGAAGGAAATAATTTTAGCTAATTGTCCTTCAGACAAATGATTTCTGTGTAGAACATATAAAGAATTGAAAAAATGAGACTTTCCCAAATTTGAAGACCCAGGCCACAAATGGGCATTTGAGATGAATATACATTTCTCAGAGGAAAAAATACAAATGGCAAATAAACATATGAAAAAAAAATCGACATCATTGTCCATCCAAGAACTGAAAATTAACACAACACTGAGATTGCATCTATCCCAGATACAAGGGCTATCATAGAAAAGTCAGCCAATAACAAATGCTGGTAGTATTGTTGGGGAAAGGAACACTCCACCCCTATTTGTGGGAGTGTAGACTGATACAACCATTGTGGATATCAGTGTGGAGATTCCTCAAAAACTGGGATTAGAGGTCCCAGTCAACCCAGCTATTCCCCTCCTGGGTATTTTTCCAAAAGAACTGAAGAACATCACACCATATATATATATATATAACCATCATTATAGAAACAGAATTTGTCATAGGTAAATCCTGGAAATAATTGAAATGTCTATTAATTGATGAATGGATAAAAAAAGATGTGGTATTTTTGTACAATGGAATAATACTCAGCCACACAGAAGGATAAATTTGAGAGATTTACAGGTAAATGGATGCAACCAGAGAGCACACTCATCAGTGAAATAAATCAGTCATAAGTGGAATAACCAAATTGTCCCACAAGTGTGAGAAACTGAAAGGGTAAATAAGGTCTAGAGTGTACAATATATAATGTGAAATAGGAACAATATTAAAAAGGAGCTAAAGTGAGAGAAAGGGGAAAGGAATGAAAGGAAAAGAAAGAAAAAAAAAAGCAAGTTAGTTATACGATCAGCATCTCAGTTCATAGAAAACAAATGTTTACACTAATACAGACTGGAGAATGTTTATGCCCATATCTTGTACTCTGAGTACCTTAAAGACAATAATATGCAATATATTAACCATTTTTGTTCTTGAATTATTTTGTTTTATCTTTTTTTGCATAAAATTTAAAAATAACCTTAAAGTTCAAAACATTAGGCAAATATATACTATAGAACTTATATATAAAGAGTTCATATCCATCTGGTTTACTGATGTACAATTCATAATAGGAAATCTTTGGACGTAGCCTATCTGCCTCTTGGCAGATAAACATATGAAGAAAATTTGGATTTACACATAGTAGAATACTGCTGTGCTACGAAGAGAGACAACCTTGAGTCATTCCAGGACAGTGGATGCACTTTGTGACCATGATATTAAGTAAAGAAAGGTTCATTATTATTTTATTATATGAAATACTAAAAATATAAACTATGAGCAAAATAAAAGATAGATGATAGAAAATAGGGGAATAGTTCTTGCAAATGTGAAGGAGACTAAGAGAAGGAGGAAAGGGAGAAAGGATAGTAAGGCATGAAAGCAACATTAAAATGTGTTCTGAACATGTACCAAAGTCCCACGAGGCATATAATCATTATGTGCTGCAAATGTCTACTGATAAAAATTAAAAATAAAGAGTAAAAAGTAATCTGACAGAAGCCAAACACAGAAATGTATTAATGGTTACATTTTTTTTTATATCAATGTAGCACAATTTAGGCATTCCTGAATTACTGAATATTAAGCAATGTAACGTGCTTGGAAGATTTAAGGTAGAAGTACAGAAGAAATCATAGATTAGAATAAAGAAGAAGCTGAAATAATTTGAAGTTTGAGGTAGACTCAGGACACATTGCTGGCTTTGTAGTGTGGAATGGGATCCCTGACCAAAAAACTGAGAAATCTTGAAGTTGGAAGTGATCCTCAGTCGGCAACCTGCAAGCCAATAGAAGCCTCAATGCAAAGATGAAAGTTTGAATTTTGTCGATAGTGAACTAAGCAGGAAACACATTCACTCCAGGAGTCCCTGTAAAGAAATTTAGGCCCTGTAATGCTTTGATTTTAGCCTACAGAGTGCGATACCAGAATTCTGATTACTGCAATTCTAAGATAAAATGGCAAAGTTTTAAAGGGCAAGATTTGTGATAATTTTTGACAATGGAAAGCTAGGACAGTTGTACGTTCTTAATCATAGCCAACATACATTAAGACTTTCTGGATTTAAATGCCTTTTCTTTCCTGTACAAGAGATGAAAATCAGAATTTTATGCATGCCAAGCGTACCTCTGCACTTGAACATAGCTGCAACTTTCTGGTATGTGACTGGAAAATTACTTAAACTGTCCATATCTTAGTCCATATAAAGTACTGAGAACATCAACTGGCAATGAACTATTATTTTCTTATACACTATTTGCTGTTCTTTTTACCAATGATTTGAAATGTATCCATTTTTCTATTGTTTTGTAAGGGTAAACTTTTTAAGTATTGCAAAAATATGTAAACGAGTTGTTATTAATTTCAGTAATGGAAAAGTAGTATGTATTGATGTATCTTTTTACATGAAAAATGTATTTTTTCCTCATTTATCAATGCAATAACAATTGAACCCATATAATCATATTTTTATTATTTAAATGTCTTTCATATCATATTATATTATCTGTGGTTCTTTTTTTAGCATCTTAACCATTTTTATGTGTACTGTAGCTAGCTATCTGTGGTTCTTGAAGGACTAAATATTTTGTTTCTTAATCATGTTGGGTTTTCACAGGTGTGCATTTTAAATTGTCAGTTCATTTTCAGTGGGCTTTATTTATGTAAATCTTATGCTCCAAAGTTCAGGGATGATCCTTCTAGAAGGCTTTGCATTTTATTATGTTAATTGTTATACAGTCAACTTCAAGTTAATTTACTCTGACAGTGAGGGTTCTTTCTCTGTCATGTATGTACAGTAAATTCAAATCATAACTTAATGGATAAAGGTACATGACTGGTACAAACTCTATCATCCCACCCTCAGCTCTGGCCAGGATCAAAACTTTTTCTTACCTGTAAAGAATTTTCATTATTTCTTCTTTCACTGATGACTTTGACTTTATAAACTTGGTTGCAGTAGTACAAATATTTCTGTATTCAAGCACAAAGTAATAAATACTATTCCCCTGAGACTGGCAGAAACAGATATATACTATTCGACAATATACTGGAAGAATTACCCCAGGTAACAGTAACTGATACTGTGGATTAGAATGTGGCTTATATATGACTGTCAACAAAGAATAATGCATTTTATAGAAGGGGCAGAACCAAAAAAAAAAAAAAAAAAAAAAAAAGAACAAGAAGTCTTAGGTTTGTAAAAGCAAAAACTTGGGAGGTCAATTCTAAGGAAAGGCATTATCTCAGTTCCTTTTCTCTTGTTGCTGGGACTAAATACCAGACACCCAAAATTACTGCAGGAAAAGTTTATTTAACTCACAAGTTGTGGAGGTGTCAGCCCATACTCATCTGGCTCCAAAGCAAAGTGGTACATGGAAGAGAGCAGCTACTCATGGTGGCAGAAGGCAGAAAAACGCAAAGGGAGGAGCAGCTCCTGTGGCACCTAGCCACCTCTCTCCCCTCCTTAAAATTGTATGCAGATTATCTGTCCAAGGGCAAATGTGGACTCACACCCATAATCCCAGCATTGCATCAAACATTAATCACAAACTCTAGAATCTGCCTCAGTGACCATGAGGCTTTGGATGGCCAACTAGACATAAACCACAACCTTCCACCCTTAGACCCCCAAAGACTCAAGCATATCCCTTTGTGCAAAAGACTTTTTAGTCCATCTCTAAGAGTTGCCAAAGTCCTAACAGTTTCAGCATTTCTGTTTTTTTTTTTTTTTTTTTTTTTTTTTTTTTTTTTTTTTTTTTTTTTTTTTTTTTTTTTTTTTTTTTTTTTTTTTTCCAGAACCAGGGATTGAACTCAGACCCTTGCCCTTCCCGGGCAAGCACTTATTCTATTGAGTCATCTCCCTGACCAATTTCAGCATTTCTGAAAAGTCCAATTCTTAAATCTCCTCCAAGATCTAAGACAAATTCTTCCAACATCTGATGGCACAAGAAAAACATTACTATTCCAAAAGATATGAACTGCAAGCAAGCCCAAAATCCTGAAGGGCAAACATTGAGCCCTGTTCCATGTGGAATATCTAAAGCAATCTGTGGCAAACTGTCAATTCAAAAAGCCTCACATGACTGCACCCTACAGCACTTTTGGTGGCAGCTCCCATGACTTCTTTCTTAGGATGGCTTTGCTCTTTCTTCCTAACATCCCTTAGATGATCTGTTTCTGGCTTTTCCAAATTTTCAGTGTTTTCACTGCATGTTAGGTTTCTCATTCTCTGATTCATGCAGTTCCCTCTCAAGGGCACACTGCCTGGCCTCTCGGGCCTTCTAAACTCTAGGCGGAAGCCTAAATTCAGAACTCATTCTGCATGCATCAGCTGGAACACTGATTAGACTTTCTTCTCTCTTGACTGTAGGGGTTATGTGCCTGGACCGCTCAACATTCTAAACCTGATTCTGAGGGGCAAATTCTCTATGCCACTGCTGTTCTGAAACCTGGCTCTCTGTGGCTTTTTTCCTCAAAGCAAAATCTTTCATTTTTGAAGTCTTGAGGGTGAAAAGCATGGAGATTGTCAGCTTATTGTGATGCTTTCAGGGGCATCTTATCTATTCTCCTGCTCTTTCTCAGCAGTGGGGATCCTTTCAACTCTATCTTTGCATTCTACAGCTTTATTGGCACTTTCTTTCTGGCCAAACTCACAACATTCTAAATCATCCTGCTGGGTTCTTTGCTCTTATTTCTCAACATAAATCTGGCTGAAGTCCCTCAATGATAGATATGTCAGTGCGTCAACATTCAACTGCTTTATAATTTCTTTTGTGAGATTAATCAGTCCTATATGCTTAATGTCTGTCTCAGGCAGAGTCTCTGAACCTAAGAAAAATGCAGACACTTTCTGCCATGCCATAACATGCATCATCTGGAGTCCAAGAACCAATGCAGTCCTTCTTCCCAGCAGAAGCCTCCCAGCCTGGTCATTATAGGCAGGATTTCTATCATCATTCTGGAGCTCTGACCAGAATCTCCCATACAGAAAAGCTGAATATATTCAAGGGCTTCTCTTTCAGGTAAAACCCCCAATCCTTTATATCTCTTCCCATAAGCCATTTCCAAAAGCTCTTGAACTTGAATGACATGGTTAGGTATAGCCAAAGCAATGATCCCATCCTAGTAGCAAATTCTGTCTTGGTTACTTTTCTCTCATTGCTGGGACAAAATACCTGACACTCAAAATTAAGGCAGGAAAGTTTATTTAGCTCACCGTTTGTGGAGGTTTCAGTCCATACTTGACTAGCCCCAAGGCAGTACGGCGCATGGCAGCGGGCAGCAGCTCATGGTGGCAGAAAAACAGCAAAAAGTAAAGAGAAGACAAGACGTGGTGGCACAGGTCTATTATCCCACCACTGGGGAGGCTGAAAACAGGAGGATCACTATGAGTCAAAGCTGCCTAGTGAGATCCTGTACCAAATACATAAAAAAGTAAAAGGAGGAGCAGCTGCTGTGGCAGCTGGCAAGCTTCTCTCCCCACCCCACATTGTAATGAGGCTATGTGCCCCACGGTGTATGTAGCACTGACACCTATAATCCCAGCACTGGATCATGAATTCATCACGAACTCTAGAATCCAGCCGGTGACTACATGAGTCTTTGGGGTGGCAACTAGACGCAGACATTATGGAGTCTTCTCACACATATTATAGTCTGATCACATATTCTTCTTGGACCATTCCTGAGCTGACCAAGCACGGTGTGCTATATAAAAACATTTATATTCTGTCTTTAGGTGGGGAGAGGGAGAGTAAAGGAACTTGGGCTTGTGTATCACTACATTGCTTTGGGAAAGCAAAAGAGGCCAGGTGCTATCATCTCAAAATATGACACCCTCATACTCTGATCATTTTAATTTTTGATAGTGAATGAAAAATGACCTTTATTATTATAGAAGAATGCCAGGAAATCATGTTGTTTCTGCTTAAGTCTTACAATGATTTTAAAACTTCAGTGCAATGGCTAGATTTAACAAAAAGTGGGGATGTGGGTTGGTCTCTGAGCTTCAAGTGAGGCAAAAGATTGATGTAACTAGGTCTCTCCTAGACTTGTCTACATTTTTGTTTGTTTAGGAGTGAATGCTAGAATAAAGCCAATAGCAGATGGATTCTATTCTAACCCAGTTTACTTAATCAAGGTTATTATTCCTCACTAAGGAAAAACTGACAGTATCTAATGATATCTTGTGATCAGGGTAGATTGCCACTGTCATCTACATTATGTATCCAATTGAAAATGTCCACAGTACTGAAGTGGAAAACCCTACTTTGCCTGATGCTTCTGAAGGTAATATAATTAGAATGTTAAAATGCTTGTTTCCCTCAGTTTAGTTGCTGAGTACAGATAGCAAGTCATTCTCTACACCCAGGGGATCCTGAATTTTCATGGTGGTGTAGGCTGAACTGTATATTTGGGGATTTTTCTCTTCTTGAATTTTATTTTTTATTGTACATGCTTGTAGTACATTCAGCTTACAGGCATCTTGCAGAGTGGGTATTATACATTATACAGAATAATTCTTTCTTAGTTCCCTTCTCCTTCCCTCTTCCCTCACTCTACCATTAAGTCCCCTTTCCTCATGTTCATTCTTATTCTTATCATTGATCTCATCTCATTTTTGACATATAACATTTATGCCAATTGATAGCATTAGGCTCCTGTACATGGTATAACTTTAATCTACTAATTTCTCTTTCCTCTCTCCATCTCCTCTCACTCAGTCTCCAGGATGTCTGCCCACTTGAAGGGTGTCTACCTCCTGTCCCCTTCCATCTGTCTTTTTGTATTTTGCTTTGCTCAAATGAAAGACCATGAGGTACTTTAGCTTGTATGTCTGGTTCATATCACTCAACATTATATTTTCCAGGTACATCCATTTTCTTACAAGTGCCTTAAATCTGTCATTCTTTTCAGCAGAGTAGCATTCCATTATATAGAGAAACCACATTTTTTTTATCCAGTCATCTCTTCATGGATATACTGGCTGCTTCCAAGATTTAGCTGTTATGAATTGTGATGCTATAAATATTGATGCATGTATTGTTGTAGTGTGATATCTTTAGCTTTTTGGAGAAGATACCTAGCAGAGTATGGTTGAGTCATTTAGAATTTCTAATTGTAGCTCCTCAAGAAATCTCCATAATAATTTTTGTAACAGTTGTGCTTTGCACAAACAAAGTAGGGGTGCTTCTTTTTCACAGCAGCCATACCAGCTTTTGTTATTGTTTACTTTTTAACAATTGTCGTTCATTCTGTTGTCAGGTGGAATCTTATTGTTATGTCGACTTTTTCTAATAACAACAATGGTTAATTTTTTTCATATTTTTATTGTTGATTCATATATTTCCATTGAGAAAGATCTGTTCATTTCACTTGCCATTTTTTTATCGTGAAGGTTTGGGGGCTCCTTTGAAAGTTTTCTGCAACTAGTTATGTAATTATGCAGCTTTTTCATCTGTTTCTGATCTGTTTTATGTGATGTATTAAATTTATTGGTTTGCATATGTTGAATCACCTTTACATCCCTTTAGGGAAACAAGACTATATATCATATTAGGTTAGTGGGTAGTTACACTATGTGGTTGCTTCATGCATGCAACATATATGCATGTCTCTCTTCAATTAGCCTGTTTTTTTCAGTTTATTCCAGCAATTCTCTCACATTACACCTTCCTAAAAAAAAAAGGGACCTCTAATTATTTTTCTTCCCAGTTACCAGCATAAATTGGTGAAGAAGGAGAAACCAGCTAACTGTAATGACAGTACATGGGTTGGTGTTATACATCAGAAGTTGTAAAAACTTCTGTATGGAACTATCAACTCTTTCCCATAAACCTGTACCTGGTCAGGAAAGGAAATAAAATTGGAGAAAGAGGGCTGGGGAGATAGCTCAACAGTCTAGGCTCCTGCCTGGCAAGTGCAAAGACCTGGGTTTGATCCGTCATGCAACACAGCATGCTGACCCAAAAACCCCAGATGTGTTGTGCCAGCCACCAAACCTGAGTGTGGAGGTGCACACCTGTAATCCCAGCACTAGGGAGACACTAGGATTGCTACGAATCTGAGCTATGTAGTGAGATCTTATAACAAATGAACAAAAATTAATTAATAAAATAGTTTTTTAAAAAATTGGAAAGATAGAAAAAAAGAGACATGTACATGAGGTATTCACCTCATGCAAAGAAGGAGCTACAAAAGGCTAAGGTGTGGGAAGAGGGTGGAGAGGAATTCCTGAAAGCACCTAGGTGTCCTTGCTTAGCTGGATCCTGGTGTGACAAGAATTGGTTGTACCATGTTTGATCCTTCAAAGTTACTTCTCTGGTTTCTAAGTACTTCCTCACCCACAGTTATCAAAAGAACAACTCTGTACTCAGTAGAAATTCAGACATAAGTTATAGTTTACATAAAAATACAAATACCTTATAAATACATTGAAGCAAATCAATGGTCTTTACCAAAATAAGAATCGAAACAACAGAAAGCATTTAACATTGATAGATGAAATCACACTATTAGAATGTTGACAAGCTGTGGAAAAATAGAAAGTGCCATTACTATTGGTATAGCAGAATAAAGATTAGCTCAACCTTTGGAAAGGATACTTGGCATTTACTGAAATTAAATATATGAACTCTAAGCAAACTTACTTTTCATACTAACTTTTGTATTAGTCAGGTTAAACTGGATAAAACTTTCAATTACAAAACCAAAATGGCTTAAGACAGCAAATGTTCTGTTGCTCATACAGTCATTGTGGGTTAACTGAAGACACTTTCTGTCACTCTCATCATTACATGGGGATTTATGTTGGTAAAAAACCTGCTAAGTGAAATAACTTCAGGTTCATAGAAGAGAGAAAGTTTCATGGTGTGGATGACCTCTCATAGCTGTTGCCCAGACATGTCACACATCATTTCAGTCCACATGTCATTAACCCAACATGGCTGTACCTAAATGGTGTGATGGTGTGGGCTGAGAAGAGCAATTCTAATAGAATCCTTGACTATGTGGAAGCAATCTGAATGGCTCAGTGTAGAGGGATTCTTGTCGTGTGTGTGTGTGTGTGTGTGTGTGTGTGTGTGTGTCTGTGTCTGTGTCTCTGTCCCTGTCTCTGTGTCACTCTGTGTGTGTATTTCATGGTAAAAGTGTCACAAAAAGGGTCTTTTAAATGACTTTCCAAAATTTCACTCTGAGTCTTGAAATTAGCATTATGTATAAAAGCACAAGATGACAACTTTTCAAAGAATAAACAATTTCTGTTACAATCACAAATACCAGATATCGATGAAAAACTGAACTCTATCCATACACATTGGCATGGTTGAGTCTCCAAATGTTAAGTGTGAAAGCAAATCACAGCAGCAAACTGTGGTTCATTTATATGAAGGGCAAAGTCAGAAAAAAAGAACATATTGTGTGGGAACAGATGCATATGTGGTAAAACTATACAGAAAGCACAATAATGGCTAAAAATGTAGGGTTTTCATAACTCTGGGCTGGCAGTGGGTGAAGGAGGCAGCAGAAGAAACATATGGGACTACAAAGATACTGGTTATAGTCAGTTAAATTGGTTAGTGAATGTGATACTTTGGGGTGTGTGTGTGTGTGTGTGTGTGTGTGTTCTCAGTTTACTCAGGATACTATAAGGAAGATATGCAAAATACATGCCTAAACTGAGTGGTTTAAGAATCAAAAATTGATTTCTGAAACTTTTGGAAATTAGGAAGTCCAAGGTCAAGATGCCAGACAAACATGAACCTTTTTGATTTCTGGATAAACCATTTTTATTTATGGAGAGAGAGGGGGGAGAGAGAGAAAGAGAGAGAGAGAGAGACAGACAGACAGACACAGATGCAGACACAGAGACACAGAGAAGGAATCATCTTATTTATGTTCCATCTTACAAGAGCACTAATTCAATTCGTGATATTTTTTTCTATATTTTAGGGAAGGGTCTATATGATGTTCAGGATCTCACTACTAGATTGGACTTGTAGTGATCTGCCTGTTTACAGTCTTCCAACAGCTTGGATTACAGGTGTGTGTCACCACTTCCAGTCTCCATTGTTGTCTCAGGGAGCCCTGCAGGCAGGACCAGTAATGACAGGCCCGGGGATTGAACCCCTGACCCCTGCACCTGCTTCCAGGTGCTTTAAACTACTGAGTTATTTGACCAGCCCCAGAGGATTTTATTCCTATGACATAATAAACTCCCAAATACTGCTCCTCCAAATGCCATTATTTTATGGATTGAGGCTTCAATGTGAATAAGGCGCTGGAAGGAAACATAGACTTATGTCATAGTGAACTTATGTGTGTGTATTATACACAGTAAAAGGTTTATAATAAAAGGGATCCTTTAAATAGCCTGTTTTTTTTTTTATTTTTTTTTCCATTTATTTTTATTTTATTGAAATACAAATGTCAATCAGACAGTCTCAAAACACCATAACCATACAGAGTCGATGAAATAATACATTGCAAACTGTTTTCATAATGTTTTGGTATTGTACAAGGTGCATACACGACACTATACTTACAGGTATTTATGTAGCTGAATTATATCACAGATTCAATAATTA